>CM043698.1:84040000-84045000 GCA_023935145.1 Bretschneidera sinensis | reverse complement strand
ATAACATGGAAAGAGCTGACCTAGGAGATGGAGAACTAGTTGAGCTGGCATGACTTATAGCACACCCACAAACTTGAACTGATGTACACACTGTCCCTGAAAAAAAAGAAACTATAATAATACGGGAAAACAAAAAAAAAAACTTAAAATAGACAGTAAAATAAATATGAAAAATAAAAAAAAAAATTAAAGGATAAGCTGTGGGGTGCCTCCCATGAGCGTTAAGTTTAACGTCTTCAGCTAGACGCTCTTATTCCCTCCCAGAAGAGCATAAGTTGAATGCATCTGCAACTGCTTCAATGCCAAATTTGGTGCTTGGATACTTTGAAGAGGCCTCAATGATGTTATCAGTAATATCTGCAGATTCTGGCTCAACATTCGATATTGTTAACCCATGGGTGAGGGTGG
This sequence comes from Bretschneidera sinensis, assembly GCA_023935145.1. Classification (NCBI taxonomy): domain Eukaryota; kingdom Viridiplantae; phylum Streptophyta; class Magnoliopsida; order Brassicales; family Akaniaceae; genus Bretschneidera; species Bretschneidera sinensis. The sequence goes on along the minus strand of CM043698.1, from coordinate 84,044,592 downwards.
ACTCCAATGGAGCAATGTGATGGACTTGAAAAACTTTCTCAACAACACCTTGCATCATAGATACATCAGAACATTCCATATTATCTTGGGGTAATTTTAATGTATCAAATATGCTGAATTCAACCTTCTCACCATTTACCTTCATACTTACTATACCCTTTTTCACACAAATTTTTATATCAGCAGTCCTCATAAAGGGTCTTCCTAGAATGATGGGCAAAGGCAATGGCATAGAAGATTCTTCCATGTCTAATACAATAAAATTAGCTGGTAAAATAAATGGACCTACCTTTACCAAGATATCCTCAATAATACCTCTTGGTCTTTTTATGCTTCTGTCTGCCAGTTGCAAGGTGATGGAAGTTGGTTGAAGCTCCCCCAAACCTAGTGTCTCGAATACCATGTATGGCAGCAAATTGACACTCACCCCTAAATCTAATAATGCATGCTCAAAAATCTGGTTACTTATCCTACAAGGAATGGTAAAACTACTCGGATCTTTCAGTTTTGGTGGTAGCTTTCTTAATAGCACAGCACTTACCTCTTCCGTTAAAGCTACTGTCTCATGTTCCTGAAACTTCCTCTTATGAGTGCAACAATCTTTCAAAAAATTAGCATAAGCAGGTATTTTTTGAATTGCATCTAATAAGGGAATATTTATTTCTACTTTCCGCAAAGTTTCAAAAATATCAAGTAGTTTACTTTCTTTCTTAGGCTTTACTAACTTTTGAGGGAAGGGTGGTGCATTTACCTTTTTCATCTCACTTACCTTTGATGTGGACACTTATGTAGGCTCATCAGCTCCTATGATCTTACCATTTCTGAGAGTTGTAATGGCATTCAGTTGCTTATGTCCTCTTGGATTAGGTAGTGTTTAGGCTGAAAGTTCACCTTGCTTTTTTTTCATTTAACTCCTTGGCCAATTGCCCCACTTAGACCTCCAGTTTTTAAATGGCTTGCTCATGCTTAGCATTGATTTATCTTTGCTCAGTCCAAAATTGTCTTTCCTCTGTCATGAATTGTTCTTGTGAAGTCATCAACTGTTGTTGTTGAGTTGCCAATTGCATCACAAGACTCTCTAAGTTACTCTCATTTGATTTTGGAACTGATTGGGCTGCTTGTTGGGAGTTCCTTTGCTGCCCTTGAAGGTTCAAGGCATTCTGGTTGTTGTTCCATGCGAAGTTGGGGTGGTTCCACCATCCAGGATTGTAGGTATTTACATATGGATCGTTCTCGGGAGGATAGTTGTTTGGTCCCACATAGTTTACTTGCTTTGGATCTGCAAATGAATACAAAGGGCAAGTTTCAGTAGTGTGATCAAAATGAGAACATATACCACATACCTGTAGTGGTGTAGCTTGTGGATGAAGTGGGCTGTTCTTAGTAGTCATGGCTTTTACAAGCATATCTATCTTTCTTTCCACAGCAGCCATCTGATTTGGAGATGCACCATTTAAGTTCACTTCATACACACCCTTGCTCTTTACTCTTGGTCTTCCTCTAGATGAGAATTGTTGGGTGCTTGCTTAAGGTCTCAAAAAGCTCCATGGCTTCTTCACTACTTTTCTCCATCAGCACACTTCCATAACCTAAATCCAAAATACTTTGATTAATATCACTCAAACCTTCATAGAAAGCTTGTACCAGCTCATCTTGAGGTAGATTGTGGTGTGAGAATTTGAGTAGCAGCTCAATGAAGTGTCCTCATGCCTCAAAGAAAAGGTATCTATCTTTCTATTGGAAAGATTGAATCTCCTTCCTCATCTGTCTTGTTCTTTGTGCTGGGAAAAACTTCCTTAGGAACTTACTGGATAGCTCTTCCTAAGTATGGATGGACACTGCAGGCAATGAATTATACCACAACTTACCTTTATCTTTTAATGAAAAAGGGAAAAGAAACTCTTGATCTAGGCCCTGGATGTGATGGAACTTGCAAAGATCAAATAATTCCCGAAGATGCAAATGTGGGTCCTCTGCAGGTGTACCCCTGAAGTGAGTCAAAGCACTAAGTATCTACAGAGATATGTAATAATTTCCTTCTGCCTTCAGTTGATAAGTAATGCATGAAGGCTGGTCGAGGTTCCATGGAATGAAGGATTGCTTCATGGGTCTTCACTCTAGTGGTGGTTGGTTATCAAGCTGTTCCGCCATTGGTGCTTCTCCCTCAAATTCTTCTTCTTCCTCCTCAACATTGTTTCTAAGCCTTTGTCGGATGGCCCTCTCAATCTCTGTATCAAGTGGAAAGATGGTTGGATACCTGGATTGAAGCCCTTGCATGAATCAGCTGAAACTCTTGAAACACTTCAGTGCAGCAGTTTCAGTACTACTGTTCGGGTAGTTTCTGGACCTTTTGCACTCGATCACACCAAGAACAACGCTCGATCGCAGTGTGAAGTGCGCTCGATCGCACCTAAGCCTGCACTCGATCACAATACCAGAAATAGCACTGCTGTAGACCTGAAACAGAAAAACAGAAAACAAAAAGAAAGTAAAAATTAGATTTTTTATAAAACAAAATAAAACAGAACAAAATAATAAAACTAACGAAATAATCCTAAACTAACGTAATCCCCGGCAATTGCACCAAAAACTTATTGTGCAATTATTTACCTAAATTAATAAGTAAATAATTGAACTTGTTTTACTTGCAAGTGCACAAGGTCAACAGTAGCATATTGTGCAAATGCGATATCATATCCACAGAGATTGGTAAATTTCACTTTAGAATTAGTTTCGCAATATAAAATGAAAGAAATAAGTATTGGGTTTGAATTCATAATAATGATAACAGTGTAAGGACTTGATATCCACCACTAATCATGTTACCACAACAAAACAATATGTCAATGTTTTACTCATGCTATGAATACCTAATGTTTGTCAACTTAAGAGCTTGGTCCGCTCCTTAAGCTATTGATTTCCCTAAGTAATGAGTTAGGTATGGTGTATACTCTAACTCTTTTCTTTCTTAAGGGATTCAGCATGGTGTATACTGAGTTGTTCCTTAAGAGAGCATAGGATCTGTGGAAATCGACAACCACACGAGACCTAGGGCTTGGTCCACTCCCGATTTCCCATGTTGATTAATCCCAAGAACCCGACGTGCGTTTCTTTTGTTACTATTGTTAAACCTAGGACTTGGTCATCCAAATTGATTCAATTAACAAATCCATACCACATGCATACGTTGATCTGACAAACACATATGAGGAATTTAAATAAAAACAAGCATTAATCAAGTTAAGAATCACAACATAACTATTGCAAAGGCGCCAATACTGAATTATTGAGTAAACATAGTTAAGGCTTCAATCAAGCCCTTACTAAAAGTTTAGTTACACATAATAAAATAAAGGAAAGAAGAAACCCGAGAGAGCTTCATTGAAGAGTCGTCAATTCTTCTATGAAATCCCTCTGGCCTCCGGCCTCCCGATCTAAAACTGAAACTAAAGGGAAGCTAAAAAGTGAAGTTTCTGTGTTTTATAGGCCTATTTATAGGGTTCAATGACACCTCGAAACCTTAATTTCCAAAATAAGACCCGAAGCATTATTTCCAAAACTGGCTCTGCCACTTTACTATACGTGTGCGCTCGATCACGTGCTTCTGCGCTCGAGCCTTCTATGTGTGCGCACGAGTGCTTGTGTGCTCGATCACAGAAACCTTGCGCTCGATTGCACTTGGCTGCTTCCAAGTCTTCAAATTTCTTCCTTAGAGCTCAAAAATGCTACATTTTCTTTAAAAACCTATAAAAAAAACTCAGAAAACACAAAAATAAAGTAGAATATACTAAAATACATAAACAAAGAGCTTAACAACTGTATATTAAGGGGCTTAAATATGAATATTTAAGCACTTATCACTACCATTCTCAAGGAAAATAACTAGACTAAATTAATTCTAAGTTGGAAGATTACTTATTCAATCATGTTATGATTTTTTCAAGCTTAATTGAATCTTGCTTATGATATACACAACCAAAAATCGCTGAAAACTACAAAAACAAAAAGCAAACTCTTTTTTTTTTTAGAAACAAATTTAAAACACAACCTAAATCCCTTCCCCTACACTTAAAACTTACATTGTCCCCAACGTAAGGTGAAATGCAAAGAAAAGGAAAAAATAACCAAATATAAATGTGAAAATAAGGAGAAAAAAAAAAACAAACTCCCCTTGGGTTGCCTCCCAAGCAGCGCCTTTGTTTATTGTCGTCAGCTCGACTCAATGCTTCCTTCTTCAATCAGTATAAATCGGATCCTCAAGGTCCAATTTTGCAACATTCTCTACTTAGAAAACTTCATAGAAAGGTTTAAGTCTATGGTCATTCACCTTGAACACTTTGGAAGTTTCTAAACTTTGAATTTCAACTGCACCATGAAGAAAAACATTAGTAACAACAAAAGGTCCAATCCAACGAGAACACAACTTACCCGGAAACAAACGAAGCCGTGAATGGTATAGAAGGACTTTTTGGCCAACTTTAAACTCCTTCCTAGAGATCATCTTGTCACAAAAATCCTTCGTCTTTTCCTTGTAAATCCTTGCACTCTCATAGGTATCATTGCAAATTTCCTCTAACTCATAGTTGCAACTT
>CM043698.1:83827500-84035000 GCA_023935145.1 Bretschneidera sinensis | reverse complement strand
AGATCGAGTTACAGTCATAAACAATCAAGGAAACTCTAATAAACCATGAAAAACAAATCTGGAAAAATCTAGAGTAATGAAAATAAATAAAAATTCTACGCTAAAACACAAACAATCAAGGTGACTTTTTTCAAAAATTTAAAGAATGAAATAAAGATCACAAGAAGCACAAAAATCAACTAGAATCACTACTCGGCAACGGCGCCAAAATTTGGTATGCTATCGCAGGCAACCAAAAACAAAACCTATACTCCTAAAAATACATGTAGTGGTATGAGTAAGGATCGTTCCCACAGAGAGTATCTAGCCTAGTTTTATGCTATGTGAACAAGAACAGGGGGGATTTGAGTATAACGAAAACAATTTTAAAAAAAACAACTAATGAACAATTCAAATTGAAGTATCGAAATCAATCAAAAGAACAAACCTTGGTCTAAGTCAACATCCACCATCTGAATTTTACAACTGATTATCGATGCAAGTATATATCAATTCACACTTTGAATATTCACCGTTGAAACTATTTTTCTTTCTCTCCTTAGTCGCAGTTAATTAGAAAACAAGTGATCTAATTAATCCTAATTACTAAACAACCCAAGACAATCGCTAAAGGTTTAATCTAGTAGTAGCCTTCAGAATTAGAGAGTTCGATGAAGCTAAACAACACAAGTACAAACGGTTGCATTTAATTTAGTCGAGCGTTCTTCCTAAGATCTAATAATTTCTGACGCAACAAATCATTAAATCTTAGTTGCTTCACAAATTAGAGGGATCAAACAATTACAGATTTGATATATAACCTAGTAGTAGATTGCAACGAATAATAAACTAGTAGGGCTCCTAGTAAATAAATGAGACAATCATGAAAATAGGGACAAAAGAACATCCGATACTCAAAGCATAAATTGAACAATAAAAACAGATTAGATCTCATAGTTTTATTGATTCCAAGGCTTTCATTTCCTTCGACCAATTATAAAAGTTTAGCCACGCTGGGCCATGATGAAAACTCGAAGGAGAAGTTAGAGAAGAGAGGAGAGAGAGACGTCCCTGAATTCTGATGATTTCTCCCCTCTTATACACGTTATTTTCAGTATTAGAAGCTTGCAAGATCTCCTAAAAATATTCTAAATATTATCCTAAAATAACAATATCCAAATCTGACTAATTTAAAGAAAATATTAAAAATAAAATAAAGTCCTAATATAACTAGGAAATTTGTGTTTTAAGCATGAATTTTCGTGCACCAGATCTGGAAACTTTCGAAAATAAACCGCGTCAAATCAGCGTATTAGAATTGCAGGCTAAAGGACATTCTAGAATGTCAATAGTGCAGGTGCAGAAACTTCAAGCCTGATTTCGACCTTGATGAATCCAGTATCTCTCAAAACTCAAAACATAAAAGTTATAGATCCGTTTCTTGGCGTTCCGTAGCATCTTGAATCATCTCATTCGGAGCTCGGATGAGAGAATTATTCCCAGATTACGAAGCAATGTTAAAACTGTCCAAAATCTCCCAATTAGCTTTGTTTACACTTAACGCCTCTATTTGTATCCTAAATCAAAATATAAGAATAATGAGTACATTTAGGCACCAAATAAGTATAAAAGACTAAACATTAAGGGCAAAAAATATGATATTTTGAATTCTCATCATTGTACATTATCCAATATCTATACATCTACTAGCGAGACCCATGTGCTACGCTTATGGATACATATAATGTATACCAACGATGCCTCGTGCTATGTATCTTGTGTTATACATTGAAACAAATATATAATATAACAGTAAAAATTGTAAAAATTAATTATAATTATAATTATTATATTTTAACAATTTACCTGTGTTGTTCGGTGAAAGAAATTGATTGAGATTGAGAGTATTTTGTTTTTTTTAACACATTCACACAATTAATTCAAATTTCTCCATTATGAAACATTTTTCTTTATTTTTCTTGCTTGCAATTGAGGTTAAATAAAAATATTTCAAATAAACAAACACAAAAGATAAGAAGGTTATAATTATGAAATCTGACTTTCCTATTTAATAGAAAATATAAAGACTAATTACACTTGGAAATAAATATCCACACAAAAATATTCAAAATTTCACAGACTTTCTTGTTCTTTCCTCAATTAGTATATAAATTGTTGCTTGAGAACTGTTGTAAATAAAATGGGAGATTTTGGTTTGGTGTGCAAAAAAAAAAATGAATTTCCCTAAGCAATTTCTTCATTTATGATCTAATGGTGAAGTGATATTAGATCTCATGGCCAACTGTTCACTTTTGGATTCTATTTATACAAGGCCCGGATTTAATTCCATTTCCCGCCAATATAACAAAGATAAAGGGGTACTTTCAAAGAAAAAAAATTAGAGATTAATCTATTATATTATATTCTCAAACTTAACACAGATTTGAAAGCCAAAACCACAATAATCTTAATCAGTTCATATCGCAATTAAGACAAGGATAAAAAAAAAAAGGTAATCAAAATTAGTCTCATATGAGTGGGATAGATTGTATACCAAGGGGGAGGTAAGACAAAAAACATGGGATTAAGACTAATTTAATTCTACTTTAATCCCACATGAATAGTAAATCTCCCCAATCAAATGAGAGATAACTATTCATGTGGGATTAAAATAGTCCAATCTCACATTAATCCAACCAACCAAAGAGACATTAATTCTATATTTTTTCAAAAAGCCATATGCAAGGTTGATTCAAACAATTTGATTTATATGTTCGTGCAAGATTTAATTTATGCACCAATTGAGGTTGAAGTGGACTCGATTGGAATAATATTTCTTTAGATGTGTCTAGTACTGCTTTGATTAAAAGGACTTTACAATATACCATTATAAATTCAAGAAAAAGAATTCAATCAAGTAGTTAATGAATGAGATAAAAAACAAACGTGCAATAACAACAAACTCAATGTATTAATGTTTAAAGAAAATATGATACAAAAGGTTTACAGGGTTAAAACCTTAAGGTACCAGGTACAGACTCTTTGAGCTCATTGTAATGTAGGCCAAGCCTTCAATGTAGCCTTGGCTTTGATCTACTTCAAGACAGACAAAAAAGGGGATGAAAAATGATAATTACAACTATGATTATAATACAGCTACTCCTATTGGAACTTGAAAGTAAATGCAAAAAGTATATGCAGAAAGATAATGATTGTTGAATGATTGTATGTGTCTCTTATGATTCATTCTACTGCTATTTATACTACTTTAGGCTTAGACATTTGTGTTGATATTTCCTAAGAGTTTCCCACATTTCCATTTCCTCACTTATTCTTGATTAAATGCGCTGAACATATCACGTGTCAAAATCTTTAACTCCACTACATTAGTCACATTTAATTATGGCCACTTTTACCTTAGTCAGTTTAAATGCACAACTCTTCGATTGTCCTTGATCCTTGAATAGTTGGATTGGCAGTTATGACTCATCCACCATGCTTGAGGTCGAGGTATTAACAGTTCCCTCGAGCTATCTTGCTTATCTCAATGTCATCCCTCGAACTTCTCCTTTTTAAAAGTCCTTGTTTCCTGGGCTTTTTGACAGTTGATCGTTTTATCTCAATTAATGCTCTATCACACGTCTTCCTTTTTCAATCATATTCTTTCTTGCTTACTAGGACATTTACATATGACCCAATCAAGATATACCACAAGTCAAATTATTTTTTTGTATAAACTTGTCCCCCGCACATGATTGGTTTGAAGATAAGAACCACTAAAGGTGATTGCACTGAATCCTTTACCACTTAGAGATTCAAATCAATTGTACTTTTGTACCCAATAAGTACTCTATTCCCTCTTTTGATTTTTTTTCACACATTCTCTTTATTCTCGGGATCACTGCCCTAGTCTTCTTCATCTAACTGCTCTTTGTCTTTGAGGGGATCATCCTTAGCATTGTCGTGGTTGGAATCTTTCTTGGGTGTTTCTCCTTCTTCTGAACTTTCTAGGGTTCCTGATGGCTGTTCTTGTTGGTTTGATGTTCCCATAGTCATGATATGTATAGGTCCTTCAAGGCCCATGGACTTCAACCATTCATCTCTGACCTCTCTTATGACTATGAAATCCCTCTTTTAGAACTGGGATGAATTCCCCATCCTGGGTCACAGTTTCTTTTACATACATTTCTTCCTCCTCATCACTCCCATTTGAAAATGTCATTATTATTTCCTTGCTGTCTGTGGAGCTTGATAAGTGCTTAAATATTTATATTTAAGCCCATTAATTTACACTTGTTAAGTTCTTAGTCGTGTTATTTCGTACTATTTTATTTCTATTGACCCTCACCTGTATTTTAATGATGACAAAACACAACTGTTATTATACTAACAGTATAATCTAAGTGTAGTAAGCAACAAAAGCATTCAACCAAGGATCAAAGTGTAAAAACTCAAACCGAATCAATCTTTCAAGTGAAGACTGAAGAACTAGTATAGGTCTAAGGTATTTAAACCAGTGTAAGTCTCACGTGTACATTGTAATAGCTTGTTTAATAGCTCGCACACAAAATGTTTTTTAAACAGATCTTTTTAAGTCAAACATTTTTAAGTTAAAACTTTTTTTAACACAGAAAAACTGGGTTGGAAGACAACCCAGTCGACTAGGTACATATACCAGTCGACTGGTATATGGGACAGTAAGTCCCCAGTCGATTGGGTAAGACATACCAGTCGACTAGTAAAATGGACAATAAGTCCCCAGTCTACTGGGTAAGACATACCAGTCGACTGGTAAAATGGATAGTAAGTCCCCAGTCGACTGGATGGAACATACCAATCGACTGGTACTCTAGAAGCTTTAAAAACGAGAATTTTTAATAGGACCCAGTCGACTGGTATCTCGACCCAGTCGACTGGTAGTTCAAAAAATATGACTGTTGGACTCGAAATCTGATCTTTTAAAGGCACAATCATTTCAAATTAAAGTCTCAACGGCTATATTATTTGATGGCTATATAAACCTACTCTATTGAGCATTCAATAGAGAGCTGGAGATATTCAAAAGAGAAGAACACACACAATCAAGTCATTTACTCTTTGAAACACAAAAAGCTTTGAAACATTCTTGCTGAGCCATTCTTCAAGCTTTACTTTGAAAGAGAGACATTATTCAGTTGTATAAGCTTTCATTTGCCGTCTCTTTACCATTTACTTTACAACATCTTTTGTAAAGGGATTACTTCCGAAAGGAAGGGAATTACTTCCAAAAGGAAGGGATTACTTCCGAGAGGAAAGGGATAGCTTCCGAGAGGAAGGGGATTACTTCCGAGATGAAGGGGATAGCTTCCGAGAGGAAGGGATTGTAAAGTTTGTACAACACCGGTGAAGTTGTACGACTAAGTTTCTTAGTGGATTACTTCAAGGAGGTTCCTTGAAGAGAGTGGACGTAGGGTCGGAACGAATATGATATTGTTGAACCACTATAATCTGAGTTTGCATTCTCTACTCATTAAACTCTTTATTTACAGCACATTACTTGTTTAATTGCTTATTGCTTATATGTTTTTATAAAACTTGTGTTTATTCCGCGAAAGTTTTTAAAAACCCAATTCAGCCCCCTTCTTGGGTTGAAACTTTAGTCTACAATTGGTATCAGAGTCTCGTTCTCAATTTTAGGCTCAATATCCTTGAGTTGATTCGATGGCAGCAAATAGCTATTCTGAGGGACACTCTTATACTAGACCTTCTTTGTTCAATGGCTCCAACTATAACTATTGGAAAAATAGAATGAAAATCTTTGTCGAAGGACAAGATTATAATCTGTGGAGAGTCATTGAAGAAGGACCTAGAATTCCTTCAAAGGAAATAACTATTGGAGAGATCAATCATACAATGCCTAAACTCAAAACTGAGTACACTGACGAGGATTGTAGAATGATGTCTCTCAATAGCAGAGCAACAAGTATTTTACATTGTGCTTTAGATATCTCTGAATATAATAAAATCTCTGCATGTGTTTCTGCTAAAGAGATATGGGATAAATTGCAAATTACATATGAAGGAACTAGTGAGGTCAAAAAATCAAAAATCTATATGCTAGTTTCTGAATATGAATCCTTTAAAATGTCTCCTAACGAAACAATTTCTGAAATGCACTCACGGTTCACAACTATTGTAAATGGTTTAAAGCTGCTTGGTAGGAATTTTGAGGAGTTTGAACTAACAAGAAAAATCTTGAGATCTCTACCACCTTCATGGAAACCAAAGAAGACAGCCATTCAAGAGGCCAAAGATCTTGACAAACTTGATGTTGAGACACTACTTGGGTCATTGTTGACATGTGAGATGGAAGAAATGACTCCCATCGTCAATGATGATGAGAAGAAGAAAAAAGTAATTGCTCTCAAAGCTTCTATGAGCAACAAAGAAATGGAATCGAAAAAAGAAGCTGAGAGCAGCGAGGAAGATGGTGAAATGGCCTTAATCACCAAACGGTTTCATAGGTTCTTGAAGAAAAGCAAGAAACCTTGCACAAAGGATCCCACTTCGAAAAGGGAACCACTTACGTTTTATGGCTGCAAGAAGCCCGGTCACATCAGGGCTGATTGTACGGTTTCAAACAAACCATACAAGAGCTTCAAGAAGAAAGCCATGATAGCAACTACTTGGAGTGATGACAAAGAAGAAGAAGAATCCTCGGACAAAGAAATCAGTTACGTTGAAATTGCCAACCTTTGTCTCATGGCAATCGACGATGAAAATGAGGTATCATCTTCTCCTTCCTCTAAGAATAATATTGTGAGTAATAGTGAAGAATTACTAGAAGTAATAAATGAAATGCATGATGAATCGAAGAAATTCGATTCTAGAAACTCAATTATTAAGAAAGAGGTATCATCTCTTTCTAAAGAGATGATAAGTCTTAGAGAGGAAAAAGATAAATTATCCTATTTGCTGTATGATTCTTCTCAAGATTTTATCAAAGTTGAAAATGAAAATTTAAAGAAGAAGATATTAAAAATGAATGGTACTATATCTAGACTCATGCTTGGAAAGGAAAAGCTTGATGAAGTGCTTTCTTCCCAAAGATTAAGTGGAGGAAAATCTGGTTTGGGATACTCTCCATTAGGAAAGCAAAAATCAAAAGAGAGCTTATTCATTAAAGCTTCATGTGTGAGTGAAGCCTCTATTTCAAAAACCCCTAGAAAGGTTAAAAGCACACCCTCAATGAATGCTAGGAAATCTAGAAATTCAAATGTTCATACAAGAATGAAGCATCCTAGAAAAACACATGCTTATATGTATGCTCACTCAAGAAATGCTTATACACATCCTAGGAATAACCATCATGTGCATTTTAGGAACAATGTGTATAATCAAAATATGTACTCTGCACATGCACATCCTAGGAATTACCATCATAGTTATCCTAGAAATAATATGCATACTCATAATAATGCTAGCATGTATCCTAGAATGCATCATCATACATTTTCTAGAAATGATATGCATACTCATATTCCTTACTATAGAAACATGTATCCTAAGAACTCCTATCCCAAGAATTATAGATATGCACAAGTAAGAAATCCTAGAAATATCAATAATTATTATCCTAGGATTGTGCATTATCAACATGTCCTTAGATCACCATATACTGTTAAGAAAGTACGGGTTCCAAAAGGAACCGTGTTTTCTAGGACTAACCCCAAAGGACCCAAGAAATTTTGGGTACCTAAAAGTGCAATTGTATATCCTTGTGTGATGTAAATATGTCTCCACACCAAGGAGAAAGGTAACTAGTGGTACCTTGATAGTGGATACTCAAAGTACATGACCGGTGATAAAAGTGTATTCAAAGAGCTAACTTTAGGAGATAGTGGATTTGTCACCATTGGAGACAACACTAAAATAAAAATCAACGGGCATGGAAAAGTCAGTAATGATTTCTCATCCTTTGATAATGTATTGCTAGTACAAGGCCTTAAGCCAAATTTACTAAGTATTAGTCAACTTTGTGACAAAGGCAACAAAGTCACATTTGAGACCTCTCATTGTCTAGTTATAGACATCAAGAGCAACAAGATCAAATTTGTTGGCTATAGACATGAAAATGTCTATATAGTTGATTTGAAATCCTTGCATTTTGAAAATGAAAAATGTTTTCCTGCATTTAGTGAAAATCCATGGCTATGGCATAGAAGGCTTGGTCATGTGAACATGAACTTGCTAAAAATCATTTCAAGAAAAGATTTAGTCATTGGACTTCCCAAAATCAATTTTGAAAAAAATAAAGTATGTGATGCTTGTCAAATGGGAAAACAAACTAGGATTTCTTTTAAAGCAAAATATATAGTCTCAACTACTAGACTTTTGGAACTTCTGTATATGGACTTATTTGGTTCAATTAGTATCATTAGTCTAGGTGGCCATCAATATGCTCTTGTTATTGTTGATGATTATTCAAGATATACCTTTGTTATTTTTATTACATACAAGGATGAAGCTTTCAAAGGATTTGAAAAGTTTTGCAAAAAGGTTCAAAATGAAAAAAAAAGGATTTGTATTTCAAGTATTAGAAGTGATCATGGAAAAGAATTTGAAAACCAAAGCTTTTCAAATTTTTGTGATGAAAATGGAATTGATCATAATTTTTCAGCTCCTAGAACTCCGCAACAAAATGGAGTTGTTGAGAGGAAAAACATAGTTCTAGAAGAATTTTCAAGAACAATGCTTTGTGAAAATAGTTTACAAAAATACTTTTGGGCTGAAGCTGTGAACACTTCTTGCTATATCTTAAATAGAATTTTAATTAGACCTATGCTTGATAAAACTCCATATGAACTATGGAATGGTAGAAAGCCTAATATCTCTTATTTTCGTACATTTGGTTGCAAATGTTTAATCCTAAATAACAATAAAACTAACTTGGGTAAATTTGACTCTAAGACCGATGAAGGGATATTTTTAGGATATTCAACATCTAGTAAGGCTTATAGAGTTTTCAACAAGAGAACTCTAGTGGTAGAAGAATATGTACATGTAACTCTTGATGAGTCTGACCCAATTAGTAGTAGAGAAGTTTCCTTTAAAGATGATGCAGATTTTATTCCAAGAATGGAAACTCCTACTCCCATTGTTGACCCAAAAGAGAGTCCACCTCAAGCAAATGAAGAGATGGAAACTCACAATTTGGACCAACTATCTACAACCCAACAAGAGGATAGTCTTCCCAAAGATTGGAGGTATGTAAATTATCACCCGATTGATCAAGTGATTGGTGATCCTTCACAAGGGGTAAGAACTCGTTCCTCCATTAGAAATATTTGCAATTATGTAGCTTATTTGTCTCAAGTAGAACCTAAGACATTTATGGAAGCTGAAAAGGATAATGATTGGATAATTGCAATGCAAGAAGAAATAAATCAATTTGAAAGAAACAATGTTTGGAAACTAGTTCCAAGACCTAAGAATCATTCAATAATTGGAACTAAATGGGTATATAGAAATAAGATGGATGAAAATAGAATAGTAACTAGAAACAAGGCTAGACTAGTTGCTAAGGGATATAATCAGGAAGAAGGAATAGACTTTGATGAAACCTATGCTCCTGTAGCTAGATTAGAAGCCATTCGAATGTTATTAGCTTTTGCATACTTTAATAAGTTCAAGCTATTTCAAATGAATGTAAAAAGTGCGTTTTTAATGACTTTATAGAAGAAGAGGTTTATGTTGAGCAACCTCTTGGATTTGAAAATACTAGTCTTCCAAATCATGTCTACTAGCTTTCTAAAGCTCTGTATGGGTTGAAGAAAGCTCCAAGGGCATGGTATGAAAGACTGAGTAAATTTTTGATTAACAATGATTTTATAAGAGGTAGAATAAACACAACTTTCTTCACAAAAACTCATAAAAATGACACTCTTATAGTCCAAATATATGTTGATGATATTATATTTGGTGCTACTAATGAATCTATGTGTCAAGAGTTTGCAAAGTGCATGCAAGGTGAATTTGAAATAAGCATGATAGGAGAGCTTACCTATTTCTTTGGACTTCAAATCAAAAAACTAAAAGGCGGCATCTTCATCAATCAATCAAAGTACATGAAGGACCTACTAAAGAGGTTCGGGATGAAAAGCTCAAAGCCGCTTGGAACTCCTATGAGCACAACTACAAAACTTGATCTTGATGAAGGAGGTAAAACTGTAGATACTAAATAATATAGAAGCATGATAGGTGCTTTACTTTATTTGACTGCAAGTAAACCTGATATAATGTTCAGTTTATGCATGTGTGCTAGATTTCAGTCTAATCCTAAGGAATCACATGCAGTTACAGTAAAAAGAATCCTTAGATATCTACAAGGAACCCAAACCATAGGATTATGGTATTCTAGAAATTCATCTTTTGAGCTTGTAGGATATTCAGATGCTGATTTTACTGGATGTAGGTTAGATAGAAAAAGCACAAGCAAAACATGCCAATTCTTAGGAGCAATGTTAACCTCTTGGTTTTCCAAGAAACAAAATTCCATTGCACTATCAACAGCTGGAAGTTGTTGTGCCCAAGTGATATGGATGAAACAACAACTAGAAGACTATGGCATGAACCTAAAAGGCATCCCGATACATTGTGACAATACTAGTGCTATCAACTTAACCAAGAACCCTATTCAGCACTCTAGAACAAAGCACATAGAAATCAGACATCATTTCTTAAGAGACCATGCTCAAAAAGGTGATATAAAACTAGAATTCATACCTTCGGAAGATCAAATAGCTGACATTCTTACAAAACCTCTAAGTGAAGCTAGTTTTTGTAAGATTAGAATGTTGATGGGATTGCTGGATTATGATAAACTAAATGTTTGATTGCTCCTTCATTCATCATTTGCATAATTGACATCTAGTGAAAGAGTATTAATTCTTGTTTAAATATCTCCCTCACTCAAAGATGTCATGGATAAACAAATTTCGTGCTACGATTCACGATTAGAAATTTTCTTAAGTGTCCACTCAACTAGTAAATCCGTTCCAGTCGACTGGTAAGTCTCTGCCAATTCTTCCAGTCGACTGGTAAATCTTATCTAGTCGACTAGTACATTAAGACCCTGTTTGGAGACAATTTTTTTAAAAAAATTTAGTTGTCATCCAGTCGACTGGTGAAAACAACCCAGTTGACTGGTATCTTACTGACCAATTACCTAGTCGACTGGTATGAAAAATGTCCGTCTTTGGAAAAGGACCCAGTCGACTGTTATCCTTACCCAGTCGACTGGTATCGCAATTCTATATATAAACTGTTCATTTTTTTCTATTTTCACGCCATTTTTGAGCAACTTAGTTTTCTCTCTCTAGAAAATTTCACAATTTTGATCCAAAAAACCATCCAAACAACACCTAAACACATCGATATACTCATCCCAAACATTATTTTCAACTTTTTACGGTTGAAATCTCCCATTTTTTGTCAAAAACCTTTTTTTTTCCCAAAAACCCTATTTTCCCAAAAATGATAGATCGAATCCGCATAAAATACACAACTGGGGGACCAAATGCGCCTACAAGGCCAAGGTCTACCAAACCTACGAATTCAAATACATGTGGGAAGGGCGTGGCTGGCTCATCAAGCAAGAAGCCCAGAACAGAGCTTGATGAGTCTCTGTTTTTCAACCCTGCAACCAAAGCAAGGTATGACTCCATCATCCGCCACAAGAAGATCATGACGGGTAGAGTCGTCGACTTCGACTCTATTCGTCATGGAAACTTCGATATCTTGCCAGCCTTTGAGGCAATCCACCTGACCCCACTGGTCAGAGTGCATGAAAAATACTACCCAAGACTAATTCACCAGTTCCATCTAAACCTGGTGAAACCCAGTCAACTGGCTCTGAGATTCAGAACCAGTGTAATGGGTGTGGAGTTTGAGGTCAACACTGACCTCCTCACGAGCATACTAAGGATCCCTGTAGGAGGGATCCAATGGAGTCTGGACGGATGGCCAGACAATTTTGATGTCGAGGCGGCCTGTCAGATAGTCAGGGGCGACCCTAACTATGCGTACAGACCCACTCTATTTCACACATGTAGTGATATGCCTCTGGAATCAAAATTGTTCAACCTGATAGTGAGTTGGACCATCCACCCGAGACTCGGGAGTCAGGGGTATATATCTAAGATAGATACAATATTGATTTGGTGCCTTAAAATAGGGCATCACTTCAATATATATCCCCTGCTGCTCGCCAACATGATTAATGGCGAAGTAAGCGACTCCGAGTGTCTACCCTACGGGATACTCATTACGCTCATACTCCAGCACTTCAAGGTGCCTCTCCCTGCCTCCGAGGCTCAAGATATCGGGCCAAAGGACATCATCAACGTCTCATCACTGAAGAAGATGGGATGCACGGTCTGTGACGGCTTCATTTATTCGTAGGCCGGGAAGCATATTCGAATCTGGGAGGATAAGAACCGTGAGGATGAGGAGGTTGCTGCTGATACTGCTGACATGGACACGGATACCCAAGCACATCCCATTGGTGACTCGAGTACTGGACAGGCTGGGTATGGCGATCTACTACAGGCTATCACAAGCCTCTAGATGACCCTGCAGTCCGGGTTCCAGACCATGCAGTCAGAGTTTCAGACATTGAGCTTCTCCATCGAGCATCTATGGGACAACTTCGAGCTACTCCGAGAGCATACAAAGAGTTCTTTAGCTGAGATACGGGATCTCAATCCTGACAGCTTGGACTCTTCCGCTCCTTGAGTCATTTTTTATGATATTTTGGTGTACATAGTAGTTTTCAGCTCTTAACATGTAGCACGGACATATCTATGTATTTCTGTCTTATATATAGCTCTACGGAGCCCGTTCATGTATTGACTTTATATATATGATGATGCTTTTTCATTAGACATATTTCATGCATCTATTTACTTTATTTGTGTTGTGCTTGCATAGTTTCTAACTGCTTTTATTCAAGAATATGCTCTGAAACTGGTTATGCATGTATGAAAACTTCCAGTTCTTCCTGGGAAGGGCTTTGTACTCCGAATGAAGCCAAATTTTTGCATACAAGTTTGTTTTAGCATACTCTAGATGACTTGGTAGCTAAGTAGCTTATTTTTTAGTTTTTGGCCCCTTTGGTTGCTGTTGTCAAAACGGGGGAGAAAAATGAGAAAACGAGAAAAACTATGTAAACAAAAACAAACAAAAACCAATGCATAGATTTAGGGGGAGCACTACTCCAAAGAATATTGAAAATGATTCATTTGATTGGTTGAGTTGATATTGATTGGTTGAAATGAAAATATAAATTATGTTTGCTTGTTTACAAGGTGGTTTTACTCGAAAAACAGAGGAAACTCTGTCCGTTTTTTCTGAAAAAAGCAAACACTTAGTTTTTTAAACTGTTTTCACATTATTAGTTTTATCATCATCAAAAAGGGGGAGATTGTTGACTCTCACCTGTATTTTAATGATGACAAAATACAACTGTTATTATACTAACAGTACAATCTAAGTATAGTAAGCAACAAAAGCATTCAACCAAGGATTAAGGTGCAAGAACTCAAACTGAATCAATCTATCAAGTGAAAACTGAAGAACTAGTATAGGTCTAAGTTATTTAAACCAGTGTAAGTCTCACTTGTACATTGTAATAGCTTGTTCAATGGCTCGCACACAAAATGTTTTTTAAACAGATTTTTTAAGTCAAACGTTTTTAAGTTAAAACTTTTTTTAACACAGAAAAACTGGGTTGGAAGACAACCCAGTCGACTGGGTACATATACCAGTCGACTGGTATATGGGACAGTAAGTCCCCAGTTGACTGGGTAAGACATACCAATCGACTGGTAAAATGGACAGTAAGTTCCCAGTCGACTGGGTAAGACATACCAGTCAACTGGTAAAATGGACAGTAAGTCCCCAGTCAACTGGATGGAACATACCAGTCGACTGGTACTCTAGAAGTTTTAAAAACGAGAATTTTTAATAGGACCTAGTCGACTGGTATCTCGACCCAGTCGACTGGTAGTTCAAAAAATATGATTGTTGGACTTGAAATCTGATATTTTAAAGGCACAATCATTTTAAATTAAAGACCCAATGGCCATATTATTTGATGGCTATATAAACCCACTCTATTGAGCATTCAATAGAGAGCTGGAGATATTCAAAAGTGAAGAACACACACAATCAAGTCATTTACTCTTTGAAACACAAAAAACTTTGAAATATTCTTCTTGAGCCATTCTTCAATCTTTACTTTGAAAGAGAGACATTATTCAGTTGTATAAGCTTTCATTTGCTGTCTCTCTACCATTTACTTTATAGCATCTTTTGTAAAGGGATTACTTCTGAAAGGAAGGAGATTACTTCTGAGAGGAAGGGAATAGCTTCCGAGAGGAAGGGGATTACTTTCGAGAGGAAGGGGATAGCTTCCGAGAGGAAGGGATTGTATGGTTTGTACAACACCGGTGAAGTTGTACGACTAAGTTTCTTAGTGGATTACTTCAAGGAGGTTCCTTGAAGAGAGTGGACGTAGGGTCGGAATGAATCCGATATTGCCGAACCACTATAATTTAAGTTTGCATTCTCTACTCCTTAAACTCTTTATTTACTGCAAATTACTTGTTTAATTGCTTGTTGCTTATATGTTTTTATAAAACTTGTGTTTATTCCGGGAAAGTTTTTAAAAACCCAATTCACCCTCCTCTTGGGTTGAAACCTCAGTCTACAATTTCTTTTCTATTTTTTCTGTGTTTTCCTAGGATATTGAAGAAAATGGAGCATTAACTGGTTTGGAGAACAAAAACTGGAAGAATTGGAAACTACACACAGTGCGATCGAGTGCACCAGCACTCGTGCGCACAAGAAGAAGGCTCGAGTGCTACCTTGTGCTCGAGCACACCAACATGAGATCGAGGGCACCCGTGCAGTAAAACGGCAGAACCTGTTTTGGAAAGTAGGGTTAGGGCTCTGTTTTTCTAGTTAAGGTTTCCAGATGTCGTTAAACCTTATAAATAGGCCTGTAAACACAGAAACCATGTCTTCTTTTGAGTGTTGAGCTTCGGGAGAATTGGCGACTCTTCTAAGCCAGTAATTTTCGGGTTTATTCTTTTCTTTTATTTTACATTATGAAGATGTTTAACATCACAACCATGTGTAACTAACTTATTAGTAGGGCTCGATTGAAGCCCTAATTATATTTTTCCATATATGAATATTATTGCCTTTGTGATAGCTATGTTATGATTCTTAACTTGATTAATGCCTGTTTTTATTGAAATTCCTCATATGTGTTTGCCTTATCAACATATGCATGTGGTATGGATTAGTTAGTTAGATTAATTTGGATGACTGAGTCCTGGGTCTGACAATTGTAACAAAAGAAATCCACGTCGGATTCTTGGGTTAATCAACATTGGAAACCGAGTGTATATAACATGCCCTAGGTCTTGTGTGTTTGTCGATTTCCATGGATCATATGCTCTCTTAAGGATCAACTTAGTATACACCATGCTAAATCCCTTAAGAGAGAAAATAGTTAGAGTATACACCATGCCTAACTCGTTGCTTAGGAAAATTAATAGCTTAAGGAGTATACACTATGCCCTTAGGTTGACAATAGTAGGTAATCATAATATGACTAAAGCATTGGCACCTTGTTTATTGGGAAAATATGATTAGAGTGGATATCAAAGCCCTATGTGTTTATCACTATCAATTCAAACTCAATACTTATTTCTGTCGTTTTTATTACGAACTTAATTTTAAATCGAACTTTACCAATCCCTATGGAGATGATCTCGCATTTTGCACACTATACTACTAAGTTGACCTTGTGCACTTGCAAGTAAAACTGTTCAATTATTTACTTATTAATTTAGGTAGATTTTTTTAAAACAAGATTTTGGCGCCGTTGTAGGGGATTACGTTAAATTTCTGTTTAGAATTATTTTTTTCGTTCAGTTTTAATTTTTTGTTTTATTTTATTTTGTTTCATCAAAAACCTAATTTATTTCTTCTTTTTGTTTTCTGTTGTCCTGTTTTAGGTTTGCTACAGAGTAATCCCTAGCACTGCGATCGAGCGCACTCGAGGCAGGGACCACCCGAGCAGCAGTACTGAAACTGCTGCATTAAAGCATTTTTGCTAATTCATGCAAGGGCTTCGATCTAGGAATCCAACATTCTTTACCCTCGATACAGAGCTTGAGTGGACCATTCAAAAAAGGCTTAGAGATAACGTTGAAGAGGTAAAAGAAGAATTCAAAGGAGAAGCACAAATGGCGGAATAGTTTGACAACCAACTGCCACCAGAGCGAAGGCCCATGAAGCAATCCTTCATTCCACGAAACCTCGACTAGCCCTTATGCATTGCTTACCAACCTGAGGCGGAAGGCAATTATTACATATCCCCATAGATACTCAGTGCATTGACTCATTTCAGGGGTACACCTGCTGAGGACCCACACTTGTATCTTCGGGAATTCTTTGACCTTTGAAAGTTTCAGCACATCTGAGGCCTAGATTAAGAGGGCATCAGGTTAATTCTTTTTCCTTTTTCATTAAAAGATAATGCTAAATTATGGCATAATTCATTGCCTGCAGTGTCCATCCATACCTGGGAAGAACTATCCAGTAAGTTCCTAAGGAAGTTTTTTCCAGCATAAAAGACACAATAGATGAGGAAGGAGATTCAATCTTTCCAACAGAAGGATGGAGACATGTTCTTTGAGGCATGGAGACACTTCAATGAGCTGCTACTTAAATGCCCACATCACAATCTACCTCAGGATGAATTGGTACAGGCTTTCTATGAAGGTTTGAGTGATATTAATAAAAGTATTATGGATTCAGGTTGTGGACGTGTGCTGATGGAAAAAAGTAGTGAAGAAGCCATAGAGCTGTTTGAAACATTAAGTGTGCACACCCAGTAATTGCCCTCTAGAGGTAGACAATGAGTCAAGAGAAAAGGTATGTATGAGGTGACCTTAAATGGTGGATCTTTTAATCAGATGGCTGCTGTGGAGAGGAAGCTAGATCTCCTTATAAAAGCCATGACTGCTTTGAATGCTTCACCAAGTCCATAAGCTACACCACTCTAGGTATGTGCTATATGTTGTCATTTTGATCACACTACTGAAACTTGCCCTTTATATTCATCTGCAGATCCATTGCAAGCCAACTATGTTGGACCAAACAACTATCCGCCAAAGAACAATCCATATGCAAATACTTACAATCCTGGATAGCGAAACCACCCCAACTTCTCATGGAGTAACAATCAGAATGCCCTGAACCTTTAAGGGTAGCAAACGAACTCCCAACCAGCAGCCCACTCAGTTCTTGAATCAATGAAAAGTGACCTAGAGAGTCTTGTGAGGCAGTTGGCAACTCAGCAACAACAGTTGATGACTTCACAAGATTAGTTCATGGCAGATGAAAGGCAATTTCGGACTGAGATAAGACAAACTACTGCAAAGCATGAACAAGCCATTCAAAGACTAGAGGTATAAGTGGGGCAATTGGCTAAAGATTTGAGTGGAAGAAAGCAAGGTGAACTCTCATCTCAAACACTACCTAATCCAGGAGGACACCAACAACTAAAAGCCGTTACAACTCTCAGAAATAGGAAGATCATAGGAATTGATGAGCCTACACAAGCATCCCCAAAGAAACCATCTGCATCAAAGGTAAATAAGATGGAGAAGGTGAATGCACCACCATTCCCTCAAATGTTAGTAAAGCCAAAGAAAGAAAGTAAACTGCTTGATATTTTTGAAACTCTGTGGAAAGTATAAATAAACATTCCTTTATTAGATGCAATTCAACAAATACCTGCTTATGCTAAATTTTTGAAAGATTGTTGTACTCATAAGAGGAAGTTTCAGGAACATAAGACAGTGGCTTTAATTAAAGAGGTAAGTGCTGTGTTGTTAAGAAAACTACCACCAAAACTAAAAGACCTAGGTAGTTTTACCACTCCTTGCATGATAGGTGATAGGAGCTTAAATATTCATATTTAAGCCTCTTAATTTACACTTGTTAAACCCTTAGTGTGCGGAGTTTAGTTTACTTTACTTCCTTTATGTGTTTTATGGGTTTTTATAGGTTTTTGAAGAAAGAATAACATTTTGGAGCTCTAAGGAAGAAAATTGAAGACCTGAACCAGATAGGTGCGATCGCAGAAGAGTGCGATCGAGCTCTCAAGCAACCAGCGCCCAAACTAGGATCGAGTGCAATCTGCACTCGCGCACAAGAAGAAGTATGCACTTTATTGCACATGTACGGTAGTAACATTAAAACGACATAACCTGTTTTGGAAATAATGGTTCGGGTCTTATTTTGGAAATTAGGGTTTCGAGGTGTCTTTAGAACCCTATAAATATACTTTTAAAACACAGAAATACTATCTCCCTTTTTAGGAGCTTATCTCCCTTTTAGTTTTAGTTTTAGTTTTAGGTCAGGAGGCCGGAGGCCAGAAGGGATTCTACGAAGAATTGACGACTCTTCAATGGAGCTCTCTTGGGTTTCTTCTTTCCTTTATTTTATTATCTGTAAGTAAACTTTTAGTAGGGCTTGGTTGAAGCCCTAATTATATTTAACCAATAATTCAGTATTGGCGCCTTTGCAATATTTATGTTGTGATTCTTGATTTGATTAATGCCTATTTTTATTTAAATTCCTCATATGTGTGTGTTTGATCAACGTATGCATGTGGTATTGATTAGTTAGTTGAATCAATTTGGATGACCGAGTCCTGGGTTCAACAACAGTAATAAAAGATATCTCATCCGGATTCTTGGGTTAATCAACATGGGAAACCGGGAGTGGACCAAGCCCTAGGTCTCGTGTGGTTGTCAATTTCCACAGATTCTATGCTCTCTTAAGGAACAACTCAGTATACACCATGCTGAATCCCTTAAGAGAGAAAAGAGCTAGAGTATACACCATGCCTAACTCATTGCTTAGGGAAATCAATAGCCTAAGGAGTGGACCAAACCCTTAGTTTGACAACCAACAGGTATTCATAGCATGAGTAGAGCATTAGCATATTGTTTTGTTGGGGTAACATGATTAGTGGTGGATACCAAGTCCCTACACCTTTATCATTATTATTAATCTAGACTCAACATTTATTTCTATCTATTTTTACTTTGTGAAATTAATTCTAAATCGAAATTCGCCAATCCCTGTGGAAATGATCTCGCACTTGCACATTATGCTACCATTGACCTTGTGCACTTGCAAGTAAAACAAGTATGATTATTTACTTATTTATTTAGGTAGATAATTGTTCAACAAGTTTTTGGCGCCGTTGCTGGGGATTGCATTAAATTTCTTTTTAGAATTATTTTCATTAGTAATTTTTATTTTTTATTTTTTTCCTATTCTGTTTATATTTTCTTTATCAAAAACTCTAATTTTTTTTTCATCTTTTCGTTTTCTGTTTTTCTGTTTTTGTTCAGGTGTGCAGCAGAGGAGTTTCTGTCCTCATTGCGATCGAGCGCACTAGTGTAGTGCTCGAGCACAGGAAGAACAGCGATCGAGCACAGTTCAGGGTGCGCTCGAGTGCAAAAGGTCCAAAGAGTACCCGAGCAGCAGTATTGAAACTGCTGCACTGAAGCGATTCAACTGATTAATGCACAGGCTTGGATCCAGAAATCCAACCTTCTTTTCACTCAATACATAGCAAGGAGTAAAGAGCAAAGACATGTATGAAGTGAACTTAAATGGTGGATTTCCAAATTGGTTGGCTGCTATGGAAAGAAAGATAGATATGCTTGTACAAGCCATGATTGCGCAGAATGTCTCACCTAGTCCACGAGCTAAACAACTCCAGGTATGTGTTATATGTTCTCGTTTTGATCATACTACTGACACTTGCCATTTGTATTCATCTGCAGATCAAGAGCAAGCAAATTATGTGGGACCGAACAACTATAACATATATGCAAATACCTATAATCTTGGATGGTGTAACCACCCTAACCTCTCATGGAGCAATAATCAAAATGCCTCGAACCTTCAAGGATAGAAAAGAAACTCCCAACAAGTAGCTCAACAGTTTCGGAATCAAAGGAGAGTGACCTAGAGAGTCTTGTGATGTAATTGGCAACTCAGCAACAAAATCTGATAGCTTCATAAGAACAATTTATAACAGAAACAAGACAATTCCGGACTGAGCAAAGGTAAATCACTGCAAAGCATGAGCAAGCCATTCAAAGACTAGAAGTACAAGTGGGGCAATTGGCTAAGGAGCTAAGTGAAAGAAAACAGGGAGAATTTCTAACCCAAACAATACCCACTCTAGGTGTTGTTGAGCAAGCTTTTCAGTTCCATCACATTGATCCATTGGAGACCACCCCTACCCTTAGTTTCATAAGATCGAATATAAAGCCAACATCTGAGGATGTTACTGATGACATCATTGAAACTATGCAACTTCTTGAGGCCCCTTCAAAGCATCTAAGTAAGTACACCGATCCATTTGACACTCTTGTGCCTTCTAATACTACTTTTTTCCCTTTTATTGTCCAGGCACCAATTTGGAGTTGAAGCAATTGCCAAAGCATTTGGCTTATGCTTATATAGGAAAGAATAAGACATTACCTATGCTAGTTTCTGCAAATCTTAGATTTGGGGAAGATTAAGGCACGGTCCGGCTGAAGACGTTAAACTTAGCGCTCATGGGAGGCACCCCACAGCTTATCCTTTTATTTTTATTGTTTTTCATATTTATTGTTATTTATTTATTTTTAGTACTTCTTGTTTTCCCGTGTTACGTTAGTTTTTCTTTTTAGGGACAATATGTGCATCCGTTCAAGTTTGGGGGTGTGCTATGAGCCATGCCGACCCTGCTAGTTCTCCATCTACCAGGTCAGATCTTTCCGTAATATTCACACATTGGGGATAATGTGTAATTTAAGTTTGGGGGTATGGGAGACACATTCACAAACCTTGTCCTAGTTTTTTTTTATTATTAAGATAAATGCATGTTCATATTGTTTTGAAAATTTTGGTTGATTTAAACAAATATTATGATAAGATTTCATCAGTAAGCTTAAAATATTGAACACATGGTCTAAATAATAAAGTTTTAAAAGTTTAATTACTTACTTTAAGGCATTTAAGAATTCACAAGTTTGATCTAAATTTGACACGAGCACATTAGCACATAATTGTGTGGGGTATGACATATAATTTTAATTTGTGTTTTGGTTGGCTTAACTGTAATCGGATGACTTGTTAGATGAACACTTTGGCATAGAAAAATAGAAAATTTTTATTACACAAAAAGAGAAAATAAAATGCTCCTAACAATCATTAAATAAACTTTTCACTGAGTAACTGGACCTCTTACCTCAGTAAGCAGTGAGTGTTCACGTCAAAAGGTTGGAATTACACTTATAATGATCATTAAAATATAGTTTCCACTAAGTAACTGGACCTTTTGCCTCAGTAAGTAGTGAGTATTCACGTCAAAAGGTGAGAATTTTGCTTGACAACATTAAGACCAGTTAGTTTCGTAGCCTTTTTGACTCGAGTTAGTAATTCCTTAGGTGTGTCTTTATACCTAATGCCCTAAAACCATCTGGTTTAGGAGTCATTGGCTAAACACTCACTACATGGGTCAATTAGAAAGCTTAAGGGAACTCAACATGGCAAAAATCTCATAATAAAAGAAAAAGAAAGAAACAAAACTATGCTATTATTGTTCACTCTAATAAGAAAATCGATGAATGATAAGATACAAAAACACTATACATTGGAATTATTTGGAAGCTTCATCTTTTATGTGCTGATTCACCACACACTATGTCAAACTTATGATGCCTTAAAATAGCCTTGTGTAAGTAATTATAATTTAAAACTCTTATTCATTGCAAAGATGTGTTTATATTTTTAAGCTTACTCATGAACAAACATCATGGTTTTATGTGCAACCCAAATTTTTAGATAACATGAATAATGAATTTATCTTTGATTTTGTTTTTCAGTTAGTTTTTCATTTTGTACTACTAAGGGACTAGCAATATGTAAGTTTGGGGGTGTGATAGGAGTTTAAATATTCATATTTAAGCCCCTTAATTTACACTTGTTAAACCCTTAGTGTGCGTATTTTAGTCTATTTTACTTCCTTTATGTGTTTTATGGGGTTTTATAGGTTTTTGAAGAAAAGATAACATTTTGGAGCTCTAAAGAAGAAACCAGATAGGTGCGATCAAGCGCACAAAAGAGTGCGATCGAGCACACAAGCAACCAGCACCCAAGCCAGGATCGAGCGCAATCTGTGCTCATGCACAAGAAGAAATCTATGCTCGAGCACAAGAGACTGCGATCGAGCGCACACGTACGGCAGTAAACAGTAAAACTGCAGAACCTGTTTTGGAAATAATGGTTCGGGTTTTATTTTGGAAATTAGGGTTTCGAGGTGTCTTTAGAACCCTATAAATAGACTTGTAAAACACAGAAACAGTATCTCCCTTTTTAGGAGCTTATCTCTCTTTTAGTTTCAGTTTTAGTTTTAGGTCAGGATGCCGGAGGCTAGAGGGGATTCTACAAAGAATTGACGACTCTTCAATGGAGCTCTCTCGGGTTTTTTCTTTCCTTTATTTTATTATGTGTAACTAAACTTTTAGTAGGGCTTGGTTGAAGCCCTAATTTTGTTTAACCAATAATTCAGTATTGGTGCCTTTGCAATATTTATGCTGTGATTCTTGATTTGATTAATGCCTATTTTTATTTAAATTCCTTATATGTGTGTGTCTGATCAACTTATGCATATGGTATGGATTGGTTAGTTGAATCAATTTGGATGACCGAGTCCTGGGTTCAACAACAGTAACAAAAGATATCTTATCCGGATTCTTGGGTTAATCAACATAGAAAACCGGGACTGGACCAAGCCCTAGGTCTCGTGTGGTTGTCGATTTCCACATATCATATGCTTTCTTAAGGAATAACTCAATACACACCATGCTGAATCCCTTAAGAGAGAAAAGAGTTAGAGTATACACCATGCCTACCTAGTTGCTTAGGGAAATCAATAGCCTAAGGAGTGGACCAAGCCCCTTAGTTTGACAACCAGCAGGTATTCATAGCATGAGTAGAGCATTGGTATATTGTTTTATTGGGGTAGCATGATTAGTGGTGGATACCAAGTCCCTACGCCTTTATCATTATTATTAATCTAGACTCAACATTTATTTCTATCTATTTTTACTTTGTGAAATGAATTCTAAATTGAAATTCACCAATCCTTGTGGAAATGATCTCGCACTTGCACACTATGCTAACATTGACCTTGTGCACTTGCAAGTAAAACAAGTATGATTATTTACTTATTTATTTAGGTAGATAATCGTCCAACAATAGGTGACCGACTATTTGAGCGTGCTTTACTGGATTTAGGAGCGGGTGTCAATTTGCTACCATACACTGTATTTGAAACACTAGGTTTGGGGGCGCTTCAACCGACTTCCATCACTTTGCAATTGGCAGACAGAAGCATCAAAAGACTGAGAGTTATTCTTGAGGATGTCTTGGTAAAGGTAGGTGAGTTTATTTTATCTGTTGATTTTATTGTATTAGATATGGAAGAATGCCCTATGCCATTACCTCTGCCCATCATCTTAGGAAGACCCTTTATGAGAACTGCTGATACAAAAATCTGTGCGAAAAAGGGTATCGTAAGTATGAAGGTAAATGGTGAGAAAATAGAGTTCAAGATATTTGATGTATTAAAATTACCTCAAGATGATATGGAATGTTTTAATGTATGTATGATGCAAAGTTTTGTTGAGCAAGCTTTTCAAGTCCATCACATTGGAAACCATCCTCACTCATAGTTTCACAAGATCAAATATTAAGCCAGAATCTAAAGATGTTACTGATGACATCATTGAAGTTGTACACCTTTTTGAGGCCTCTCCAAAACACTCAAGTAAGTATATCCTTCTATTTAAACCTCTTGTACCTACTAATACTATTCTTCTCCCTTCTATTGTCCAGGCACCAAACTTGGAATTGAAGCAGTTGCCAGAGTATTTAACTTATGCTTATTTGGTAAAGAATAGGACGTTACTAGTGATAGTTGCTGCTAATCTAAGTGTTGGGGAAGAAGAGAAACTGTTGAGAGTTCTTAGAGAGCACAGATCTGTTATCGGATGGGCCATTGCTGACATCAAGAGAATAAGTCCAGCCAGGTGCATGCATCATATCTACCTTGAGGATGAAGCAAAACCCACCCGGGATGCTCAGAGTCGACTCATCCCACACATGAAAGAGGTAGTCAAGGCATAAGTATTAAAACTATTAGATATTGGCATCATCTACCCCATCTCAGACAGTAAATGGGTAAGTCTAGTCCAAGTTGTTCCGAAAAAGAGTGGGATTATAGTGGTGAAGAATGAAGATGAAAAGCTAATACCTACAAGAATAACCAATGGTTGGAGAATATGCATTGATTATAAAAGGCTAAACAAGGTGACCAGAAAATATCATTTCCTCTTGCCTTTCATTGATCAAATATTAGAGAGATTAGCTGGCCATACCTACTACTACTTCTTGGATGGGTATAGTGGTTACAACCAGATAGCCATAGCACTAGAGGACCAAGAAAAGACCACCTTCACATGCCCTTTCGGCATATTTGCTTACAGAAAGATGCTATTCGGTTTATGCAATGCACCAGCCACCTTTCAAAGATGTATAATGAACAATTTTTCCGACATGGTGGAGAAATTTATTGAGGTATTTATGGATGATTTTAGTGTATTTGGTTCTAATTTGATGAATGCCTTAATCATCTGAAGAGTGTCCTCAAGAGATGTGAAGAGTGCAACTTGGTGTTAAATTGGGAGAAATGTCACTTTATGGTTCAACAAGGTATTGTGTTGGGTCATTCCATTTCCAAAAAAGGTATTGAGGTAGACAAGGCTAAGATCGATATCATTTCAAAGTTGCCTCCTCCTTTAACAGTCAAGGGTGTCAAAAGTTTCCTTGGACATGCTGGATTCTTCAGACGATTCATCAAGGACTTTTCCAAGACCTCTAGACCTCTTTGTGCACTTTTAGCTAAAGATACCAAGTTTGAATGGATTGACAACTGTATGAAAGCTTTCAACACACTGAAGACTGTGCTCACCTCCACACCAATAATGATGGCACCTGATTAGAGTCTTCCATTCGGACTGATGTGTGATGCCAATGACTTCGCCTTGGGAGCTATTTTAGGCCATAGAGTCAATAAGGTACCTCATGCTATTTACTATGCTTTTAGAACTTTAAATCATGCTTAGTTAAACTATTCTACTACTGAAAAGGAATTGTCAGCTGTTATTTTTGCTTCAGAGAAGATTAGATCATACCTGATTGGCTTTAAGGTTATTATATTTACTGATCATGCTGCTTTGAGATATTTGTTTTCTAAGAAAGATGTAAAGCCTAGGTTAATCAGATGGGTACTCCTACTGCATGAGTTTGACTTGGAGATTAAAGATAAGAAGGGCAGTGAGAATGTGGTTACAGATCATTTATCTAGGCTACCTTATAAGGACGAAAAAAATGAGCTACCTTTGAATGAGAAATTCCCCGATGAACAATTGTTCCATTAGAGGTAACACTTCCATGATATGCTAATATTGTCAATTATATAACTACTAAGGTTTTTCCTCCAAGTATGTCCAGTCAAGAAAGGAAGAGATTAATGTTTATCTCTCGGCATTACCATTGGGATGACCCCTACCTATTCAAATTCTGCCCTGATCAAATCATCAGGAGGTGTGTCTCAGAGGAAGAGCATTTCAGCTTATTGCAACATTACCACCAATTTGCTTGTGGAGGACACTTTGAGGCCAAGAGAATAGCTCTCAAGGTATTACAATCCAGTTTTTATTGGCCTAATTTGTTTAAAGATGCCTTTTCATTTTGTAGCTCATGCGATAGATGCCAGAGGATAGGTAACATCTTATCCCGAAATCAGATGCCATTACAAAATATTCATATAGTTGAGTTTTTTGATGTATGGGGTATTGATTTCATGGGTCCATTTCCTAACTCGTATGGGTATTTATATATTCTTGTGGGTGTGGATTATGTGTCTAAATGGCTCAAGACTGTCCCTCAAAGACTAATGATCACAAGGTAGTTGTGAAGTATTTACAGGATAACATCTTTACTCGGTTTGGGACCCCAAGAGAAATAATCAGTGATGGAGGAAGCCACTTTCATCATCATTCTTTTGCCGCACTAATAAGAAAATATGGGATCACCCATAAAGTTGGCACTCCGTATCATCCTCAAACAAGTGGCCAAGTGAAGATAAGTAACCGAGAGATCAGAGGCATCCTGGAGAGAACTGTGAATCCTAGTAGGAAGGATTGGTCTTTGCGCCTGAATGATGCTCTCTGGGCGTATAGGACAGCTTACAAGACACCAATTGGCATGTCTCCATACCGATTAGTCTTCAGGAAAGCATGCCATCTACCAGTGGAGTTAGAGCATCGAGCATATTGGGCTATAAAGCAGTTCAATTTTGACATGAAACAAGCGAGTGAGAAGAGAAAGCCGCACTTAAATGAGCTAGAAGAATTAAGGCAAGATGCCTATGAGAACGCCAAGCTCTACAAAGAAAGGACCAAAGCTTATCATGATAAACAACTGATGAGGAAAGAGCTTCGTGTGGGACAGAAGGTGTTGCTCTACAATTCACGATTAAGATTGTTCCTAGGCAAACTCAAGTCCCGATGGTCTGGTCCTTATATGGTCACCAAGGTCTTTCCTCATGGTGCTTTGGAGATCCATGGTTCCAACAGCAATCAGACATTCACTGTGAATGGACATAGAGTTAAGCCATACCTTGAAATCAACTTGCCACCAAGAGATGAAGATTTGGCACTCCAATCTGTCCAATATGCAGTAGAACCGAGAGCAATTGAGCCACGTGAGGTGGACTTTAAGTGCCCCCTTCCAAGAGAGTAGCACTGAAGCTACTATAGAGAGCACTTGAGTAGTTCAGACTTTGATAAATATGTAGCTCAAGTGCCTCTATTGAGGTAAGTGGTATTGAGGCCACTGAGTACGGTATATTTCTATTTTTGTTATTGTTAATTGTTTTTTTTCATTATTTTCACTTTTCCAATACTTTCCATAGTGATTTAGTACATTCTGCCCTTGCGATCGAGCACACTCTCGCCTTGCGCCCAATGGCACACTAGCACAATCATATGCACATACCTGCGCATAAGTGCAATCAAGCACACTTCACAGTGCGATCGAGCGCACTTGGGGCAGAGGCTCACGTGCATATTTTAAGTCAGATTGTTTTTCCCCTCACATACACTATCTCTCTCTCTCTCCCACACTCTCACTCACTCTTGCACGGCACTCAAAATCACTCACACCAAACCTCCCCACCACTCACCACCACCCACCACATGCCACCATCCAGACCCCCTACCCCACTGCTCACACCCATGTACATACCAAGTATTCCCTTATACCCGTTTTGCCCTTAAATTCCCATATCATCCCATTTTCGGATGTTCTTTGACTTAATGGTTGTTTTTAAATTGAATTCATATATATATATATATGTATATATATTATTTTTCTCGTGCTCTTGGGTTGTTTCTACTGGCTTTGCAAGAGGTTGGGAACTACCAGCTCTCGACACTCACTGCTTTAAGTCACTGTCGCCCACAAACTGTTTGATAAAACACCTGACTCAGTGAGCTCTAGCACAGGGACTAATGCGATCGAGTGCATAGGCACAGTGCGATCAAGCGCACATTACTAAGATCGAGCACACACTATGCAGAACCTTGTCCAAGATGCCTAAACATACTGCATCCTTATCCCGCACCTCGAGTAGCCGTACACAGTCTTCCAAACCTACTTTTGAGCAGCGGGAGATCCTGTTCAAAACTACCTTTAACATAGACAATGACTTCAAGAACTTTGAGGTAACTCAATGGGCAGTCTAGGAATTCAAGTGCCGTGGATTGAAGAGGTTGTTCAAGCATGTCTACTCTACTGCCTACACCTGGTTTGTGGTTCAGTTTTACAAGAACTTATCTTTTGACTGCAGCAGGCCGGGTGTTTTGTCCTCATCTGTTCAGGGCAAGTACATCGATATGACATCTATAGACATAGCTGCTGCCCTCCATTGTTATGATAAGTCTCCTCCTGAGGACGCCCAGATAGATTAGCACCTGGAGTCTTTTTCCTTGCCCTCTATCATTGAGGACATGTGTGCTGGACAGTGTGCCAATCGGCACAACAATGCTGGGAGCCGGTCCAAGTTGCCTCCACGACTCTGGCTTGTGGATTCCATCATTCAGTGTAATGTGTGCCCATTGGGAGGCAAGACCCAAAGGCATGACCAGTTCTTACAGGCGCTATATGCATTCAACAGAGGCCACTGGTACTCCATCTCGGCTATCATCTGGGGCCAACTACATAAGTTCTAGGACCACGTCCATGCACGCCAGATCACCACTGCTAATGCATGGGGGCTCCCATTCCCGTTCCTCCTCAGCTAAATTTTCAAGAAAAAGGGAATTAAAGGCTTATCCATTGATGGACCAGTCTGGGAGCACCCATTCTTTGGGAAGGCTCAATGGACCCAAAGACAGTCACACATGCCCCGAGGACTTCGAGGGCATGCCCTGGCTGCTGAGAGAGTGGAGGATGATCCTATGGAAACCAAGGACCTAGCAGCGAGCCAACCATGGGAGGAGGATCATGTTGTGCATTTATCTACCTAAATAAATAAGCAAATAACCGAACTTGTTTTACTTGAAAGTGCACAAGGTCTACAGTAGCATAGTGTGCAAGTGTGAGATCATTTCCACAAGGATTGGTAAATTTCGATTTAGAATTAATTTCACAAAGTAAAAATAGATAGAAATATTGAGTTTAGGTTAAGAATAATGATAGAGGCGTAGGGACTTGGTATCCACCACTAATCATGCTACCCCAACAAAACAATATTCCAATGCTCTACTCATGCTATGAATACCTGCTGGTTGTCAACCTAAGGGCTTGGTCCACTCCTTAGGCCATTGATTTCCCTAAGCAACGAGTTACGCATGATGTATACTCTAACTCTTTTCTCTCTTAAGGGATTCAGCATGGTGTATACTGAGTTGTTCTTTAAGAGAGCATAGGATCTGTGGAAATCGACAACCACATGAGACCTAGGGCTTAGTCCACTACCGATTTCCCATGTTGATTAACCCAAGAATCCGGATAAGATATCTTTTGTTACTATTGTTGAACCCAGGACTCGGTCGTCCAAATTGATTCAACTAACTAATCCATACCACATGCATACGTTGATCAAACATATACATATAAGGAATTTAAATAAAAACAGGCATTAATCAAATCAAGAATCACAACATAAATATTGCAAAGGTATTAATACTGAATTATTGGTTAAACATAATTAGGGCTTCAACCAAGCCCTACTAAAAGTTTAGTTACACATAATAAAATAAAGGAAAGAAGAAACCCAAGAGAGCTCCATTGAAGAGTCGTCAATTCTTCTGTTAAATCCCCCCTGGCCTTTGGCTTCCTGACTTAAAAACTAAAACTAAAAGGAAGATTATGTTTTTGTGTTTTACAAGTCTATATATAGGGTTCTAAGGGTGCCCCGAAACCCTAATTTCCAATTTCAGGTCCAGAGACTTTTTCCAAAACTAGCTCTGTCACCTCTGGTGCGTGTGCGATGGATCGCGAGCTTCTGCACTCGAGTGCATGGGTGCCCTCGATCACTCTAAGTATGCGCACGAGTGCCTGTGCACTTGATCACAAGAGAGGTGCGCTGCTGGTTATAGATCTTCACTTTTTATTCCTTAGAGCTCCAAAATGTCTTCTTTTCTTCAAAGACCTATGAAAAACATAAAAAACACGAAAATGATGTAGAATCTACTAAAATAGATAAACAAAGAGCCTAACAAATGTAAATTAAGGGGTTTAAATATGACTATTTAAGCACTTATCACACCCTCAAACTTACATATTGCTAATCCCTTAGCAATACAAAACGAAAGACTATATGAAAAAAAAATCAAAGATAAATTCATTCTTCATGATATCCAAAAACTTGGGTTGCACATAAAACTATGATGATTGTTCATGAGTAAACTTATAATAAAAACACATTTTGTAGTGAATAAGGATTTTAAAAGTTCATGTTACTTACTCAAGGTTGGTTTAAGGCGTCGCAAGTTTGATTTTGTGTGTGGTGAATTAGCACATAGAAGATGGAGCTTCCAAATAATTTTAATGTATAGTGTTTTGGTGTCTAGACCTTCATCGAGTTCCTTATCAGAAAGAACAATAATGGTATAGTTTTTACTTCTTTTTTTTTTCTTTCACTATGATATTTTTGCCATGTGGAGTTCCATTAAGCTTTCTAGTTGACTCTTGTAATGAGTGTTTAGCCAATGACTCTCAAACCAGATGGTTTTAGGGCATTAGGTGTAAAGACACCCCTAAGGACTTACTAACTCGAGTCAAAAAGGCTACGGAACTAACAGGTCTTAATGTTGCTAAGTGAAATTCCCACCTTTTGACTCGAACACTCACTGCTTACTGAGGCAAGAGGTATAGTTACTCAGTGAAAATTCTTATGATCATTAAATGCTTAATTCCTACCTTTTGACGTGAACACTCACTGCTTGTTGAGGCCAAAGGTCTAGTTACTTAGTGGAAAGTGTATTTAATGATCATTAAGAGCATTTTATTTTCTCTTTTTGCATGATAAACATTTCTCTTTATTTTTCTATGCCAAAGTGTTCATCTAACAAGTTATCTGATTACAATTAGGTCATGGAAACATATACATAAGAATTATTTGTCATGCTCCACACAATTGCGTGCTAATGTGCTCGTGTCAGATCAAGATCAAACTCGTGAATGCTTAAGTGCCTTGAGGTAGGTAATTAAACTTTTAAAATTTTTATTACTAGGCTATGTGTTCTAGATTTTAAGCTTACTAATGAAATTTTATCATATTTGTTTTAAATCAACCAAAATTTTCAACACAAAATGAATATGCATTTATCTTTTCAAGAAACTTGGGACAAAATGTGTGAATGTGTCTCCTATACCCCCAAACTTAAATTACACATTGTCTCTAATGTGTCAATAACATGGAAAGATCTGACCTAGAAGATGGAGAACTAGCTGGGCCGACATGGCTCATAACATACCTCCAAACTTGAATGGATGCACACATTGTCCCTAAAAAAAGAAAAACTAACGTAATACGGGAAAACAAAAAGTACTAAAAATAAATAAATAACAATAGATATGAAAAATATAATAAAAATAAAAGGATAAGCTGTGGGGTGCCTCCCATAAGTGATAAGTTTAACGTCTTCAGCCAGACACTCTCATTCCCTCATAGAAAAACATAAGTTGAGTGCATCCGCAACTGCTTCAATGCCAAATTTGGTGCGTAGATGCTTTGAGAGGCCTCTAGGAGGTGCACAGCTTTAGTGATGTCATCAGTAACATCTGTAATTTCTGGCTTAATACCAGATCTTGTTGACCCATGGGTGAGGGTGGCCTTTAATGGAGCAATGGGATGGACCTGAAAAACTTCATCAATAACACCTTGCATCATATATACATTTGAACATTCCATATTATCTTGGGATAATTTTAATGTATCAAATATGTTGAATTCAACCTTCTCACCATTTATCTTCATACTTACAATATCCTTTTTCACACAAATTTTTGTATCAGCAGTTCGCATAAAGGGTCTTCCTAAGATGATGGAAAAAGGTAATAGCACAGGGCATTCTTCCATATCTAATACAATAAAATCAGCAGGTAAAATAAATGGACCTATCTTTACTAAGATATCCTCAAGAATACCTCTAGGTCTTTTGATGCTTCTGTCTTCCAGTTACAAGGTGATGGAAGTTGGTTGAAGCTCCCCCAGTGTCTTGAATACAGTGTATGGCAGCAAGTTGACTCCAGCCCCTAGATCTAGTAATGCATGCTCAAAAATCTGGTTACCTATTCTGCAGGGAATTGTAAAACTACCTGGATCTTTTAGCTTGGATGGTAGTTTCCTTAACAATACCACACTCACATCTTCGGTTAAAGCCACTGTTTCATGCTCCTAAAACTTCCTTTTATTAGTGCAACTATCTTTTAAGAATTTAGCATATGCAGGAATTTGTTTAATTGCATCTAATAAAGGAATATTAATTTATACTTTTTTCAAGGTTTCAAAGATATTATGCATTTTACCTTCTTTTATTGGCTTTCCTAACCTTTAGGGGAAGGATGGTGCATTCCGCTTCTCCATTTCACTTACCTTTGATGTTGATGTTGTAATTGGAGATGCTTGTGCAGGCTCATCAACTCCTATGATCTTACCATTTCTAAGAGTTGTCACGGCATTTAGTTACTGATGTCCTCTTAGATTAGGTAGTGCTTAGGCAGGAAGTTCACCATGCTTTCTTTTACTTAGCTCCTTAGCCAATTTCTCGATTTGCACCTCGAGTCTTTGAATGGCTTGCTCATGCTTTGTAGTGATTTCCCTTTGCTCAGTCTAGAATTGTCTTGTTTCTACTATGAATTGTTCTTGTAAGATCATCAACTACCTTACAAGACTCTCTAGGTCACTTTGTTTTGATTCCGGAACTGATTGTGCTGCCGGTTGGGAATTCCTTTATTACCTTGAAAGTTCACGGCATTTTGATCATTGCTCCATGAGAGGTTGGGGTGGTTTTGCCCTCCTTGATTGTAGGTATTTGCATATGCACTGTTTGGTCCCATATAGTTCGCTTGCTTGGGATCTATAGATGAATATAAATGGCAAGTCTCAGTGGTGTGATCAAATTGAGAACATAAAGCACATACTTGGAGTTGTGTAGCTTGTGGTCGAGGTGAGATGTTCTGAGCAGTCATGACTTTTATAAGCATATCTAGCTTTCTCTCTATAGTAACCATAAGATCCACCATTTAGGTTCACCTTATACATGCCCTTTTTCACACCTTGTCTACCTCTGGATGAGAATTGTTGTGTGTGCTCGCTTAAGGTCTCAAAAAGCTCCATGGCTTCTTCACTACTTTTTTACATCAGCACACCTCCACAACTTGAATCAACTATACCTTTATTCATGTTGTTTAGACCTTCATAAAAGGCTAGTACTAACTCATCTTGAGGTAGATTGTGATGTGGGCATTTGAGTAGCAGCTTGTTGAAGTGTCCCCATGCTTCAAAGAAAAGGTCTCCATCTCTCTGTTGGAAAGATTGAATCTCCTTCCTCATTTGTCTTGTCCTTTAAGCTGGGAAAAATTTCCTTAGGAACTTATAAGCCAACTCTTCAAGTATGGATCGAAACTGCAGGCAATGAATTGTACCACAGTTTAGCATTATCTTTTAAGGAAAAAGGGAAAAGAATTAACCTTATTCCTTCTTGGTCTAAGCCTCGGATGTGCTGGAACTTGCAGAGATCGAAGAACTCTCGAAGGTGTAGGTGTGGATCCTCATTAGGTATACCCCTAAAGTGAGTTAATGCACTGAGTATCTACAGAGATATGTAGTAGTTGCCTTCCACCTCGGGTTGATAAGTAATGCAAGATGGCTGGTCGGGGTTCCGTGGGATGAAGGATTGCTTCATCGGTCTTCGCTTAGGTGGTTGTTGATTTTCAATTTGTTTTGCCATTGGTGCTTCTTCCTCAATTTCTTCTTCTACCTCTTCAGAGTTGTCTCTAAGCCTTTGTCGGATGGTCCGCT
Source organism: Bretschneidera sinensis (assembly GCA_023935145.1). NCBI lineage: Eukaryota > Viridiplantae > Streptophyta > Magnoliopsida > Brassicales > Akaniaceae > Bretschneidera > Bretschneidera sinensis. The sequence goes on along the minus strand of CM043698.1, from coordinate 84,001,231 downwards.
CAAGCTCAGTATCGAGGGGAAAGAATGTTGGATGTCTGGATCGAAGCCCGTGCATGAATCGGTAATAATTGCTTTAGTGCAGCAGTTCAACACTGCTGCCTGGGTAACACTCTACCTCAAATGCGCTCGATCGCACAGAGGGGTGCACTCGATCGCAAGTGGTACAGAGGGTTCTGTTGGAGTGCCTGAAACAGAAAACAAAAAGGAAATAGATTAGGTTTTGGATTAAACAAAAATAAAGGTAAAAACAGAAACTTAAAATTTGATAGAAATAAAACAAAAAATAAATAAAAATTACTAAACTAAACGAAAATAATTCTAGAAAGAAATTTAGTGCAATCCCCGGCAATGGTGCCAAAAACTTGTTGTTTGTTTATCTACCTAAATTAATAAGAAAATAATCGTACTTGTTTTACTTGCAAGTGCACAAGGTCTATAGTAGCATAGTGTGCAAGTGCGAGATCATTTCCACAGGGATTTGTGAACTTCGATTTAGAATTAATTTCACAAAGTAAAAATAGATAGAAATATTGAGTCTACGTTAAGAATAATGATAGAGGCGTAGGGACTTGGTATCCACCACTAATAATGCTACCCTAACAAAACAATATACCAATGCTCTACTCATGCTATGAATACCTACTGGTTGTCAACCTAAGGGCTTGGTCCATTCCTTAGGCTATTGATTTCCCTAAGCAACGAGCTAGGCATGGTGTATACTCTAACTCTTTTCTCTCTTAAGGGATTTAGCATGGTGTATACTGAGTTTTTCTTTAAGAGAGCATAGGTTATGTGGAAATCGACAACCACACGAGACCTAGGGCTTGGTTCACTCCCAGTTTCCCATGTTGATTAACCCAAGAATCTGGATCAGATATCTTTTGTTACTATTGTTGAACCTAGGACTTGGTCATCCAAATTGATTCAACTAACTAATCCATACCACAAGCATACGTTGATCAGACACACACGTATGAGGAATTTAAATAAAAACAAGCATTAATCAAATCAAGAATCACAGCATAAATATTGCAAAGGTGCCAATACTGAATTATTGGTTAAATATAATTAGGGCTTCAACCAAGCCCTACTAAAAGTTTAGTTACACATAATAAAATAAAGGAAAGAAGAAACCCGAGAGAGCTCCATTGAAGAGTCGTCAATTCTTCTGTGAAATGCCCTCTGGCCTCTGGCTTACCGACTTAAAAACTAAAACTAAAAGGAAAATGATGTTTCTATGTTTTACAAGTATATATATAGGGTTCTAAGGGTGCCCCGAAACCCTAATTTCCAATTTAAGGTCCGGAGACTTCTTTCCAAAACTGGCTCTGCCCCTTCTGGTGCGTGTGCACTCGATCGCGAGCTTATGCGCTCGAGCGCAGAGCGCATGGGTGCGCTCGATCACTCTAAGTATGCGTATGAGTGCCTGTGCACTCTATCACAAGAAAGGTGCGCTCGAACGCACCTTGCTAGTTGCAGATCTTCACTTTTTATTCCTTAGAGCTCCAAAATGTCTTCTTTTCTTCAAATACCTATGAAAAACATAGAAAACACGAAAATGATGTGGAATTTACTAAAATAGATAAACAAAGATCCTAACAAGTGTAAATTAATGGGCTTAAATATGATTATTTAAGCACTTATCAGATCATACTGACATGGAACCCACAGAGTACCAGCACATTCTTGAGGAGATGTCCTCTTTCCGGTGTGAGCTCTTTGATATTTGATAGGAGGATCATGAGGCTACATTTCTAGTTCATTAGCGCATAGATGGTTTGGAGGCACGCTTTTCAAGGCCAAAAGTGATGCTACAGACCATTCTAGATCACCTACCTCCCGCCCCTGGTGCCTCATCTTCCGCACCACTTGGAGACCATCAGTGAGGGTGGTGCACCGTCTGGTTAAAGACATAAAACTTAACGCTCATGGGAGGTACCCCAAGCATATCCTTTTATTTTTTTTTTGTATTTTTCACATTTCTTGTTAGTATTTATTTTTATGTTGACTTTTAGTTTTTCTTATAATTGTTTATTTTTAGGATATTTTGTTTTTCGGTATTACTTTCGTTTTTCATTTTCAGAGACAATGTGTATGCATCAGTTCAAGTTTGGGGGTGTGCTATGAGCCATGCCAGCCAGCTAGTTCTCCATCTCCCAGGTCAAATCTTTCCATGTTATTCACACATTAGGGACAATGTGTAATTTAAGTTTGGGGGTATGAGGCACACATTCACACACTCTGTCTCAAAACTTTTTTTTTTTTTTTATGGAAAAGATAAATGCATGTTCATATTGTTTTGAAAATTTTGATTGATCTAAACAAATATTATTATAAATTTCATCAGAAAGCTTAAAATCTTGAACACATGATCTAATAATAGAGTTTTAAAGTTTAATTACTTACTTTAAGGCGTTTAAGAATTCACAAGTTTAATCTAATCTGACAAGAGCACATTAGCACATAATTGTGTGGGGTATGACATGTAATTTTAATATGTATGATTCCATGACTTAACTATAACCGGATGACTTGTTAGATGAACACTTTGGCATAAAAAAATAGAAATTTTTTTTTTGCACAAAAAGAGAAAATAAAATGCTCTTAATGATCATTAAATAAGTTTTCCACTGAGTAACTGGGCCTCTTGCCTCAGTAAGCAGTGAGTGTTCACGTCAAAAGGTGGGAATTTTGCTTGGCAGCATTAAGACCAGTTAGTTTCATAGCATTTTTACTCGAATTAGTAAGTCCTTAGGGGTGTCTTTACACCTAATGCCCTAAAACCATCTGGTTTGGGAGTCATTGGCTAAACACTCGCTACATGGGTCAATTAGAAAGCTTAAGGGAACTAAACATGGAAAAAATCTCATAATAAAAGAAAAGAAGGAAATAAAACTATGCCATTATTGTTTAGTCTGATAGGAAATTCGGTGAATCTTGAGACACCGAAACGCTACACATTGGAACTATTTGGAAGCTTAATCTTTTTTGTGCTAGTTCACCACACACTAAGTCAGACTTGTGATGCCTTAGCCAGTCTTGGGTAAGTGATTAGATTTTAAAACTCCTATTCATTGCGAAGATGGGTTTATATTTTAAGCTTGCTCATGAACAAATATCATGGTTTTGTGTGTAACCTAAATTTTTGGATACCATGAATGGTGGATTTATCTTTGCTATTGTCTTTCAGTTAGTTTTTAGTTTTGTATTGCTAAGGGACTAGCAATATGTAAGTTTGGGGATGTGATAAGTGTTTAAATATTCATATTTAAGCCCCTTAATTTACACTTGCTAAGTTCCTAGTTGTGTTATTTCATGCTATTTTATTTCTTTCATGTGTTTTATGTGTTTTCCTAAGATATTGAAGAAAATGGAGATTATTTGGTTTGGAGAACAAAAACTGGAAACTGCACACTGTGCGATCGAGCATAGAAGTGTGCGATCGAGTGCACCATAACTCATGCACACAAGAAGAAGGCTCGAGCGCAATCTTGCGCTCGAGCGCACCAACATGAGATCGAGTGCACCCATGCAGTAAAATGGCAAAACCTATTTTGGAAAGTAGGGTTAGGGCTCTGTTTTTCTAGTTAGGGTTTCCAGATGTCTTTAAACCTTATAAATAGGCCTGTAAACACAGACACCACGTCTTCTTTTGAGTTTTGAGCTTCGGGAGAATTGATGACTCTTCTAAGCCAATATTTTTTAGGTTTATTCTTTTCTCTTATTTTACATTATGAAGATGTTTAACATCACAACCATGTGTAACTAACTTATTAATAGGGCTCGATTGAAGCCCTAATTATGTTTTTCCATATATAAATATTGTTGCCTTTGTGATAGCTGTGTTAACTTGATTAATACCTGTTTTTATTGAAATTCCTCATATGTGTTTGCCTGATCAACATACGCATATAGTATGGATTAGTTAGTTAGATCAATTTGGATAACCGAGTCCTGGGTCTGACAATAATAATAAAAGAAATCCACACCGGATTCTTGGGTTAATCAACATGAGAAACCGGGTGTATATAACATGCCTTAGGTCTTATGTGTTTGTCGATTTTCATGGATCATATGCTCTCTTAAGGAACAACTTAGTATACACCATGCTAAATCCCTTAAGAGAGAAAAGAGTTAGAGTATACACCAGGCCTAACTCGTTGCTTAGGAAAATCAATAGCTTAAGGAGTATACACCATGCCCTTAGGTTGACGACAGTAGGTAATCATAATATGACTAAAGCATTGGCACCTTGTTTATTAGGAAAATATGATTAGGGTGGATATCAAAGCCTTATATGTTTATCATTATCAATTCAAACTCAATACTTATTTCTCTCATTTTTATTACGAACTTAATTTTAAATCAAACTTTACCAATCCCTGTGGAGATGATCTCGCATTTTGCATACTATACTACTAAGTTGACCTTGTGCACTTGCAAGTAAAACTGTTCAATTATTTACTTATTAATTTAGGTAGATTTTTGCACAACAGAGCTAGTGACTTTTTTCTTCCCTCGATCCTCTTGAGCTTTAGTGATTTCATCTTCTTCTTTGAAGCTTGGAATCTCAACTCTCCTTTCGAGTTTTTTGTGTACTCTGGCTCTTTGGAATGTTTCCAGTTACTCTTCCCCCATATTTTGTATTTATTTGGTAGCATATTAACATAGCCATCTTCTCTGTTGGGTTCATGTTATGTTAGGGAAATTTGGATTGTATCCGTATTTATATTTCGGCTTCAGAAGTTCCTTCATGTTTGTATGAAGGTGATACCATTTTCTTGGTTTTGTGAGTGCAACTTTTAAGGTTCTTGGCTTCCTTACCACAACATGTGTTGCTTATCCCTTTTATAGACAAAATATTAATTGTGTATAAAGCCTAATCCTTGAAGCAACTTGGCCTCTTCTTTGTGAATATCCGTGGGCATTGTTCATTTGCAGACTTGATTGTTGGTATTTGTCTAAGATTTAAACATGGTTATGGTTTAAACATGTCCAAACATGGTTAAAGTCCAAACCAAGGTTGGAGGATTAAAGTTCAGCAAGTTAAAGGTCTGCACACATATGTGTGCATCACTTTGGAGCAAGGTAAGGGTAGGCGCACTAGTGTGTGCACTTCTGCACACAAGCTGAAGGAGTGTGCACACAGCTGGGTGAAGGGGTAGCATCAGTGTGCGCTACACCACCCCTTCACCAGTGGCACACCATATAGAATGAAGGCTCCAGAAACGCACCAGCATCGCACCACCCATCTATCAGCATCGCATCGTCCAGAAGGTGTGCTGCTTGATGCGTACCAGCACCGCACTGCTCCCCACCAACACTGCACCGCCCAGAGAGTGTGCAGAGGGACTCTGCCCAGCACCGCACCGCGCCCTGTTGAGCACCTAGGCGCTAGGCAAAGTAAAGCACACATGGATAGCCTGTTTTGACCCTCTCTTAGGTGCGTGGGTGCAAGGTTAAAATGCACAGCACCACTTAGGAGTGATGGAGGGCCATGATTAAGTGGTAATCATGATCAAAGGGTGAGGATTGAATCTCAAGAATGACTAAGAAGTGGGTGGCTATAAAAAGGGTTTCTTAGCCTCATTTTTCATATATGGAAAACACAAGTTTGTGACATACTTTGAGATCAATTGCAATACAAGAGAGAATTGTTTGAGAGTGCAAAGACACAAACACAAGAGGGACTCATTGTAGTGAGGCTGGTTATAAAGAGAGAGAAGTCTAGATTAGATAGAGGGCATTGCTAGTTCTTATCTTCTTCCTTTCTTCTCTTCTTGGTTTCTTTAAGAACTTGAGCTTCTTGAAGAGGGTTACTGTATTTGTAAAGAACCATTGATTTAGTGTAGAGAGTTCGGAGGAACTCACGGGGACGTAGGCACATTACCGAACCTCGATAACAATTGCTTGTCTTCTTTCTTTCTTTGATTTTCTGTTCTTGTCTTTGATTGCTGTATTTCTTTCTACAAATCATTCTAAACTTGGGTGTTTGGAAGATCACCACATGGGCATCTTGTCAAGGTGATTTCCAACAGTGGTATCAAAGCTTTGGATAGTAGTATTAGAGCTGCACAGCTAGGTATCGGAGCAAGAACAAGAAGGTGACGGAGCCAAGACTCCAAGAATCAAAGATCAACTTCTTAAGGTAGATTTAACAACGGTGTTAAGATCCTTCTTCGATCTGTGTTCTTGAGGTTGAAGATAACATTTGTGGGTATTGCATAAATCTGGGATCTTGTCCGCAAAGATGGGTTCAAATTTCGGTATTGAGAAGTTTGATGGAAAGGGAGATTTTTCCCTATGGAAGCGGAAGATCAAGGAGGTTCTTGTGCAACAGAAAGTGGACTTGGCTATTAGAGAAGATGATGCTTTTCCAGCAAGTGTCACGGAGGACCAGCGGAATGAGATGAAGAAGATGGCATACAACACCATTTTCTTGCACATATCGGATAATGTCACAAGGGAGTGCAGAGACTCAGAAGATCCAACTGCAATATGTAAGAAACTAGATGAGTTGTTTCTTGCCAAGACTCTCCCGGATAAAATGTATCTTTGGAAATGAATCTTTGCTTTTAAATTTGATCCTAAGAAAGAGTTGCAAGATAATCTTGATGCCAAGATAAGGAGTGCATCAAGTGGTAAAAGGCTGTTATTTAAAAGAAGGCCAGCAACTCGGTATGGCAGCAACCATGGCTACTACCAAGGCAGAGGTAGAGGAAAGAGCCATCGGAGAGTGCATAGCAGCATGCATGGCTACTACCAGGACAGAGATAGAGGAGAGAGCCATGGAAGAGTGCACAACAGCATGCATGGCTACTACCGGGACAGAGGTAGAGGAGAGAGCCATGGTAGAGTGCACAGCAGCATGCATGGCTACTACCGGACAGAGGTAGATGAGAGAGCCATGAGAGAGTGCACAGTAGTATGCATGGCTACTACCAAAACAGAGGTAGAAGAGAGAGCCATGGGAGAATGCACAGCAGTATGCATGGCTACTACTGGGACAGAGGTAGAGGAGAAAGCCATGGGAGAATGCATTCCAAACTGAGATTTGGAGGGAAGAGTTGCTACTACTGCCATAAGGAGGGTCATGTCAAGAAAGATTGCAAAAAGATGACAAGGGATAGAGGAGGAAGCCAGACCAAGAATGGAAAGGAATAACTACTTCTATTGGAATTGAAAAGTAAAGGAAAGTAAATGTAGAAAGATAATAATTGTTAGATGATTGTCTGTGTGTCTCTTATGATTGATTATAATGCTATTTATACTGCTTCGGGCTTAGAAATTTGTGTTGATATTTCCCAAGAGTCTCCGAAATTTCCACTTCCTCATATATTCTTGATTAAATGTGTTGAACATGCCGAGTGTCAAAATCTTTAACCCCACTACATAGGTCATATTTAATTGTGGTTACTTTTACCTTAGTCAATTTAAATGCATGACTCTTGGATTGTCCTTGATCCCTTAATAGCTGGATTGATAGTTGTAACTCATTCATCATGCTTGAGGTCAAAGTATTAATAGTTCCCTTAAGCTCACTAGCCTCGAGCCCTTGAGTTATCCTGCTTGTCTCGATGTCGTTCCACGAACTTCTCCTTTTTAAAAGTCCTTGTTTTGCGAGCTTTTTGACAGCTAATCGTTTTATCTCAATTAATGCTCTACCATACCTCTTCCTTTTTCTAGTTCTTTCTTTCTTTCTAGTATCTTTACATGTGGCCCAATCAATATATGCCACAACATCAAATTATTTTTTGGTATAAACATTATATAATCACAAATTAGGATATGATTATTCTAGAAGGATCATGCCTTTTTGTTAATTGTTTTGTACTGTTTTTTTAACAAACTTTTTAGAGTGATAATTGACTTTAAATAGTGAAATTAGAAAGCAATGATTTAAAACATAATAAAAACCCAACAAAAACCCACATAGAATATCAAAGTAACAGAATTCCAAGAAGTCACCCAAAGAAAAGATTTTAAGAGAGAAATAATCGATGATCTGAATCTGAACTGGAAGTAATCAATTATTAGGTTGTTGATAAACGTTGATCGCTCGACTTCAATATCATATATGCATATTTCCAAGATGCAAAAGCAAACATAGCCCAAAATAAAAACAAATAGTTTCAAAAATCTATGATGCGAATGGTAGTAAAGGAGCGAGGAATTGAAAATAAGAGGAAAAATTATCACATATTGTATTGACCCATCCCAGGTTGGCCACCTCCGAGATGATGTCGTCAAGTTTTGGAATCCCAGGATGATACATATATGTAACAATATAAAAACATATTATGCATGAATATCTATAAATGTTTTTTACTCACTGCTTCACTGTTTTCATATGAAGTGTGCTGTTTATTTTTTAAAATATAATTTACATATTTGTCATCGGTTATTTACAATTCTGCTATCATATAAAATTTACCGTTTTGCAATAATATAGTTACAGTTATGTCATTTTTCCTTTAAAAATCAAATTTTCATCTTTTTTTTTTCTTCCAAAAATTTTAAAAAATTATAGGGAATTAAAAAAAAATTTCTTCCAATTTTTTTTAAAATTATTTTCCTCAACTTCAGCCCATATTTTTCTTCAAAAATCTTTCATTTCAACTTCAAATTTCAAAAAATTTCAATACTTTCTTCTTAAAAAATTTCTAACTCTTTTCAACAAAATTTTCAATATTATCTTTCAAATATTATTTCAAATCAATACTAAATCTTTCATCCATGAATTATTTAATTCAATATAATATGTGTAAAATTACTTCTTTACCCTTATTTTATGAACATGGGTATTACAATTCTACCCACCTTATAAAATTTTGTCCCCGAAATTTCCTTACCTAACTCATGAAAAAGCTGGGGGGTACTCTTTCCTCATTTTTGCCTCATGCTCCCAAGTAATTTCTTCAACATCTTTGTTCTACCATAACACTTGAACTAAAGGAATAACTTTATTAAGCAAGACTTGTTTCTTTCTATTTAGAATTTTGACTGGTACTTGCATAAAGGTCAAATCTTCCTGAAGTTTTACCGCCTGACTCGAAATACTATGGGATTCATCATGTAAACACTTTCTCAAAAGTGAAACATGAAACACAATATGCAATTGCTTTAACTCTAGAGGCAAATCCAATCTATATACTATTGGTCCAACTCTTTTAATCACCTCATAGGGTCCCACAAATCTCGGACTCAACTTTCCTTTCTCTTTAAATCTCAGTACACCCTTCCATGGAGATATCTTCAAATACACCTAATCACCCACCTGAAACTCAAGAAATCGTCTTCTATTATCAGTATATCCTTTATGTTTGTTCTGTGCTGCTCTAAGGATCTCTCTAACCAATTTGATCCTCTCAGTAGTCAAATTTATCATTTCTGGACCAAATATATTTCTTTCTCCAACTTCTCCCAACATACTGGAGTTCTGCACCTTCTACCATATAAAGCCTCAAATGGCGCCATCCTAATACTAGCTTGATACTAACTATTTTATACAAACTCGATCAAAGGTAAATAGGCATCCCAACTCACTAAAAAAATCGATACACTTGTCATCAGCATATCTTCCAGTATTCTGATGATTCTGTCTGTCTGCTCATCAGTTTGAGGATGAAAGCCGTACTAAATTGCAATTGTGTACCCATAGCTTTTTGAAAATCCCTCCAAATTCTAGAAGTAAATCCGAAATCTCTATCTGATACAATGCTCAAAGTTACTCCATGTAATCTCACAATCTCTGCTACATACCACTCAGCTGACTTTTCAGGACTCCATGTAGTTTTAATAGGAAAGAAATGCGAAGACTTAGAAAGTCTATCCACTATAACACATACAACATCATTACCTCTCTAGGTATGGGAAAAACTAGAAACGAAATCCATACTCACATTCTTCCATGTCCATTCAAGTACTGGAAGAGGTTGTAATAAACTTAGCGGATGTCTATTCTTACTTCACCTATTGACAAATTAAACATCTAGAAATATACTCAGCTACATCCTTCTTCATACAATTTCTCCCTCCTCAAAATCTCCAACACTATATCTAAATGTATTACATACTCCTCTTAATTCTTGGAATACACCAAGATATCATCAATAAATACAATCACAAATCTATCCAAGAATGGTTTAAACATTCGATTCATTAGATCTATAAATGCTGCAGGAGAATTAGTCAACCCAAATGGCATCACAAGGAACTCATGATGGCCTTAACGTGTCCTAAAAATAGTCTTAGGCATGTCCCTCTCCTTTATCTCAACTGTTGATAACCTGATCTCTGGTCTATCTTAGAAAACACCCTAGCCTCCTGCAACTGCTCAAATAAATCATCTATCCTGGCTAAAGGATATTTATTCTTGATGGTGATCTTATTCAACTGTCTATAATCAATAAACAAGCTCATCGTTCCATCCTTGTTCTTCACAAACAATACAGGGGTTCCCCAAGGTGATATACTAGGTTGAATAAATTGTTTATTTAACAACTTTTGAAGTTGAGCTTTCAACTCTCTCAACTTACCTAGTGCCATTATGTAAGGTGCTATAGATATGGGTGCTGATCTTGAAATCACCTTAAAAGAAAAATAAATCTCCTTGTTGGGAGGCAAACCAAACAACTCCTCAAGGAACACGTTAGAAAAATCTTTCACTTCTAAGATTTCTTCTAACTTTCTAATCTTCTTTCTAGAATCCCCCACATACGCCAAATACCCATCACAACCCTTCTCCAACCATCTACTAGCAATCAGGGCAGAAATAAGACAATTGGCAACCTGAAAATTAAACTCTTCTTGTCTTGTTATCCTGAACACCACATTTTTCCTAAAACAATCTACCCAAGCATGATACTCAGATAACCAATTTATCGCAAAAATTAAATCAAAATCTATCATATTTAAAGGCAACAAATCAACTTTAAATTCTCTATCAGCTATACTAATCACACAACCTTGATAAATAGTCCTGATAATAACCCTATCCCTAGTATGAACCTCAATAATAATAGTATGCATCAAATGACTAACACAAGCATCAATAGATTTCATATAAACACTAGATGCAAAAGAATGGGTTACACCAGGATCAATCAATAATCTAGAAAGTCTATCAAGAATAAATACTATACCTATAACAATATCAGCAGTGGCATGTGCATCCTGTTGGGTCAAGGCATGGACTCTGCTGTCTATGGGCTATAACTGACCACCGCGTCCTTTTTCAGCTATTGGTTCTCTACCTCTGTCTCGTATACTCCCTGATCCACCACTTCTCTCCACATGTTTTCTCCCAACACCTCCAACATTTATCTCAATAGATTTTCTCACTAGACATTCTACACTAATACGTCCTCCCTCACCACATATAAAGCACTTCAGAGTAGGAAAATTCTGAGATAGATGCCCTGTGTGATTACATCTATAGCAAACTCTTGTCTATTGATCATACATCACATTACCACTTCCTCTAGGTGGTATACTTACTCCTCTACTATAATCTCTAGTTCCTATAGTCTGTGTCCCAAATCTAGGGGTCCAACCAATATTACTCTAAGCTACAGAAGCAAAGATCTTACTTGCCTCTGACTTTGCATCACAGTTCCCTGTGATAAGTAAATCCCTATTTGGGGTGGTATCCCAGCCTGCACACTCATACTACTGCCACCTCTTGGTCTCTCAAATCTAGACCTCTTCAGCCAGTCTCTCTTATCTCTAAACTCTATCATATATTTTTCAATCTGTAATGCTTTATCCACCATTATAGCATAATTCACAATACCCATATATGAGAGTTTAGTTCGAATCTCATAATGCAACCCACCTAAAAATCTCTTATATTTCCTCTCCTCTGTATTTACTAACTCAGGTAAAAACCTCGACAAGTCTATAAATCTACTATCATACTCATCCACAGATAAAGTGTTATGCCTTAAATGAATAAAATCTTTCTCTTGTTGTGCTAAAAATGTATCCGAAAAATACTTCGCAAAGAACACATCCTTAAACTTATATCAAGTTAAGGGTTGATCTACTAGTGTACTCAATCGAGGCAAAATATCCTCCCACCATTGAGAAGTCTTACCTTCCAACTTAAATAAAGCAAAGGCAACCTTCTACCTATCTATCACTGGTAAAACTTCAAAATATTTCTCAACATACTTAATCTATTGTTCAGCCTCAATAGGATTTACAGATCCTCCAAAAGACTGGATTTTAAATTTAATAAATCTCACAAAATAATCCCCTTGCATCTCATGTGCAAACACACATTCTCCCTCATAAACCTTTTATCTCACCACATCAGGTTTTGTTCTAGCTCTTTCCTCTAGTCTCTTCTGTAAATTATCAGCTCTTTCTTCTGTTGCATTCATTCTCTCTATGGCACAATCAAGAACTTCTCTTAACTCATCTCTCTTAATATCAGAATCTCTCACACCTCTACTAGTACCAACTGTACTAGCAACCTGTTCCCTTGCACGAACCATAGACTCGATCTCTATCTCAGTTTTAGCTATTCTAAATATTGGGGGTCTACCACGTCCTCTTTAGTTCAGTACTCTACCTCTACCTCTAGCACATCCACGTGTCATCCTCATACTCTGAATTAAAATATAGTTGATTTAAATCTTCTACTTCTTTAAATTTTTTATGCAGTTTACAAAATCATAAAACCTAATGCTCTGATACCAAAATTGTAAAGATCCATCTCGGGTTGGCCATCCCCGAGACGATGTCGTCACGTTTTGAAATCGCAGCATAACCCATATATCCAACAATATAAAAATATAAATCGATTGAAAATATATATTCATTAACCCTCAACCCTTTACAGGGGAGTTACATTATTAATATCCCATATGAAACAATATATACAACATATTATACATGAATAACTACAATTTTGTTTTCATTAGTCTGAGGATGTGGACCACGAGACTTACAGATAATAACTTAGTCTGAATCTCAGCTCACAAATTTATCTGTCCTTCCTGCTAACTAAAATTATTTAACAATGAAGAGTGAGCTTCACAAGCTCAGTGAATTAAATTTACTAGAAGTACTCGATTTATGTACTTCTAGAAATATTCAATCATTGTTAAATCAACATAATTAATCATCTATCTCTTCTCACATACTAATTCAATCATTTGTCAATCTCTCAATAAACTATCAGGCTATAATATTTTAATACATATATCTCATATATTTTATCAATTTAATATCATCATAAGATTCACATCATACAAACAATCAATAATATAGTTCTTTATTATATTATCCTCTTTATTTATTCATCATTGAAATTATATCATTATGAGACTCATCTATCTATCAATCGTTTAATAATCAAAGTTGATTCTTAGTATCTCAGCCATTGTTAATAAATATTTAAAACAAATATAATGCATAAATTTAAATTTTCTTTCTTTCTTTCTCATCAGATCATTTCATATTATCATTTGGGAACATCTTCCCACATGTCGACGTGTTTCAGCTAGATTAGCTACCTTCTTGATCTTCTCAGCCAGACCAATTGCCTTCCCGTTCTTCCCTTTTATGCATATGACCAATAACATGCAAGCAATCATACATCAAAGCATTCAATTTAACTATCTCTTTTTCAAACTTATTATTTTAATCATATTTATTAAATTGTCTCATCATATATCATATTAATTTTTCAATCATATTTTTCAGAAATTTCATATATCTTCTCAGCATATTTTTCATTAAACTATCATTTTTAAAAAATATAAATTCTTATATAATTAATTTTCAAAATATTATTTAGTTCCTAATCAATCAATTATCATACATAAAAAATACATCATCCAATCATTATAATTCAATAATTTATTCAAAAAATCATAAATTCATATTTTTATTGGTTGCCTTTCCCGCTCCTTTTAGCAATTTCTTGAGATTGCTGGTCACCAACAGCTAATCATAAACTTTCTTAAATCTTACTATTTCATAACTTAATTCAAACAATATAATTATTTAGTTATGAGTCTTATTGAAAATTTACCTAAAATGTGATGAAATCTTGCTGTTGTAATTGGATAACTGTAACTATCTCTAATATTGGAGAAATTTTCTTTATAAATTTTTGCTAAGAAATTTGAATTGAAGAAAGAAGAAACCAAACGGGAATTTGAAACTAATATAAAGTATGTGAGCTTCAAAGACTTATATAAGGTTTTGCAACTTTTTTTTATAGTATAATTTTTTATTTATCATTACTAAGGCATTTACGTGAACCTAACGAGGTTCACCATTTGTTCCTTCGGTTTTTTTTTAAATAATATATATATATATATATATATATATATATTCTTTTTATCTTCAAGTCTACCTTTTTTTTATTCACTGCTTTACTGCTTTCACATGAAGTCTGTCGTTTATTTATTTATTTTAAATACAATTTACATATTTGCCATCGGTTATTTACAATTTTGTTATCACTTAAACTTCACTGTTTTGCCATTATGTAATTATAGTTTTTCCATTTTTCCTTTAAAAATCAAATTTTCATATTTCCTTCCTTCCAAAAATTTTATAAAAATTATAGATAAATATAAAAATTTATATTTTCTTTCAATTTTTTTAATTATTTTCCTCAAATTCAGTCCATATTTTTCTTCTAAATTCTTTCATTTCAACTTCAAATTTAAAATTTTTCATTAATCTCTAACTTTTTTTTAACAAAATTTTCAATATTATCTTTCAAATATTATTTCAAATCAATATTAAATCTTTCATCCATGGATTATTTAATTCAATATAATATATGTAAATTTACTTCTTTACCTTTATTTTATGAACACGAGTATTACACATAGCATGAAAAAGAAGAAAACGAATGATCGCTTCAAAAAAAATAATAATAAACTGGAAGATAAAAGAAGAGAGACATTTGCAAAGAGAAAGGAAGAGACAATTATTGACCATCATGTCATAAACTCATTAAAGTGATGAGATAGAGTAGAAAAATTAACCCAAAATCAGGTGAAAATATGGTGACAGATGTTAACATGGGAACTAGTTTTGAATGAAAAATCTCACTGAATATAAGCGAGTTATGAGCTCCTTTAGAAGAATTAAGCAATGAATATGATGAGAAGTGTTATACCAAAATTCTACCTAAACCAATAATGGAAAATGCATCTTTAGTTGATCATGAACAAAAGCTCTCAAATATTGTTCTAAGCATCTATTTAAGACTTCAGTTTGGCCATCTGATTGAGGGTGGTAAACTGAACTCATGCTTAAATTGGTTCCACTTAACTTGAACAACCATCTAGAACTGTCCTAAAAAACCGGATCCCTGTTTGAGACAATAAACTTTAGAAAGCTATGCAGATTTATCACCATTGCAGTAAATAACTGAGCTAATTTAGTTGCAATGAAGTTGGTAGAGAGGGGAACAAAATGAGATAACTTTGATAATCTATCCACCATTACTAGTACAATAGCATAGCCATTAGAATTCGAAATAATAGTGATGAAATCCATAGAAAGATCTTCCCAAATTTGTTGAGGAATATCAAGGGGTTGTAAGAGGCCAGTTGGTTTTGTAGTAGAATATTTCTTTTGTTGATATGTGAGGCAATTATCAACAAAAATCTTCACGTCCTTCCTCATACTAGGCCTGAAGAAGTTGCTAGCAATTCTTTAAAAGTTTTGAAAACTCCAGAGTGGCCACCTATAGAAGAACAATGAAATTCCTATAGAATGAAATCTTTCAGAGCATAGTTGGATGCAATCCTCAATTTACACATGAAGAACAATAACCCTTCTTTGACTTAATAATCATAACTAGTCAATGAAACTGGTTGTGGAGGGTTTATCGTTTATGATTATCAATATTTTAGCGTTTGATTTGTCTAGGATGACAAATATAGGTTTAGATAAGGCCAAAAGCATCCCATCCTCTTCCACAGCAGTTATATTAGCTTTATTTTTATTTTTATTGATGTAGCAAGCAATCTAGATAATGCATCAACTACTCTATTATCTTTTCTAAGCTTGTAAACTATGGTATAATCAAATCTGATGAGTTTACTTAGGTAGTGATACTATTCAGGGGCTTGAATGACTTGATTTATTAAGTTTTTAAAACTCTTGTGATCAGTTTTAATAACAAACTTTCTACCCAAGAAACACTGTCTTTACTTGAGAATAGCTTATGTGATGGCATATAACTTTCTGACATAAGTGGATGCCTTGAACATCCTAGGACTTAACTTCTTGCTCAAAAAGGCTAATGGATGTCCTTTTTGAGCTAACATAACTCTAATACACTCACTTGAAGCATTGTCTTCACTTCAAATTGCTTGCAAAAATTAGATAAATCTAATACAGATACTATAGACATTGTGTGTTTAAGTCTATTAAAGGCATCTTCAACTTACATACTCCAATGGAAGAAGTCTTTCTTCAGTAGATTAGTCAAGGGAGAAGTAATGGTGGCATATCCCCTAACAAACTTCTTGTAATAGCCTATAAGTTCTAGAAAACTTCTCAATTGTTCCAAATTTTTAGGAATATGTCATTCCTTCATAGCTTACATCTTCTTTTCATCAAATTCAGCCTTATTAAAAGACACAATATGTCCCAAATATTCTATAGTGGTTTGGTATAAAATATATTTTCTAAGCTTAAAATATAATTGATTATAAGCTAGGCTTTGCAAAACCAATCTCAAATTTGTAACATGATCATCCAAACAGGTACTATAAACCAATATGTAACATATTTTATGAGAAATGGCTTAAATACCTTATTCATAGTAACTTGGAATGTTGATGGAGCATTAGTAAGGCCAAAGGGCATGACTATGAACTCATAATGGCCCTCGTGTGTTCAGACGGCAGTTTTGTAAGTATCCTCAACTTTAAACTGGATCTAGTGGTAGCTTGCCATTAAATATAGCTTTGAGAATATGTGTGCACCATGAAGTTTATCTAGGAGTCCATCAATTATAGGAATGGGAAATCTATCCTTCATAGTTATAGTATTAAGAGCCCTGTAGTCAATACAAAATCTCAAAGTTTCATCTTTCTTTTTAGCCAATAACACTAAAGAAGAAATTGGACTTTGACTTGGCCTTATAACCCTATTTTGTAGCATTCTTTTCACTAAGTTCTCCATTTCATATTTATGAAAATGGGGGTATCTATAGGGTTTTACATTAGCTAGTTTAGCTCATGGTAATACATGTATTTGGTTATCAAACTCTCTTGGTGATAGTAATTCAGTTGGTTCATCAAATATAGTAGAAAATTCTTGTAAACGTGCAGAAATGAGAGTTAGGACTGTGGTTAAAGGTTAAGCTTCAATAACCAGTAATTCAAAGGTTTTCGAGTGGTATAAAGAAGCAATACCTTCAGTACTAGCTAGCTTTTTCAATTGTGACATAGCTATAAGATTCGAATTGAACTGGGGTTCCCCAAACAAGTTATTAGATCTATCTTTCCAATTAAACTCCATAATGAGCAAACTATAATTAGTGAGAATGTATCCTAGAAATTCTAACCACTGAATTCCAAGAAGCACATCAGCTCCAGGAATAAGAAGAATAAAGAAATCTAATTGGAATTCATGATTCTGTAACTACATAGTAAATCCCCTACATTGCATATTATAGATTAAGTAATTCTCATTCCCAATATATATTTGAATTGTTTTGAAGGATATATTGTTAATCCCAACTTTTGAATAACTCTTTCTTGAATAAATTATGTGTGCTATCACTATCAATCAAAAGTTGTATCGAATACTCTCCATAAGTAGCTGTTATATCCTAATAGTTTTATGATTCATTTTCCCTGCCAATGCATGCATATTGGTTTATGGTTGCATCAGTTCATCCTCTTATATTATGTGTTGTGAATCATTAATTTCCACCCTTATATTCTCAATGTTCCCTTCATCATCGTCTTCAACAAACAATAATTTTTTTTTGGTACTCTTACATTTATGCATTGGCGTATATCTTTCATAAAAATTATAGTAATACAATAATTTTTGAAACAATCCGTAGCTAGATAAATTGAAGATAATGGAGGCAATTGATTTAGGCCAAGATTGATAATAAGAAAGCTTAGTTTGTGGATAGATTACTACTAGTTACAACTAAACAATAACATAATCTTATTAATTTTGTTCCATTTTCTGTTAAGATAGTTATAGATAGTTATAGTTAGTTAGCTATTCTTTTATGATTGTAATTACTCTTTTGGGAAGAGCATATAAATTGCACCATTTTAATAAAATGAAGTTAAGAGAAGTATTATCCAGAATTCTTAATTCTTCTCTCTATCTTATTCTTCCCAAGGTTAAGTTCTTGACCTATCAAGAACATTTGATACTTCTTATATCAAATTTGTGCTTTCATTGTTAATTTTTCCCAATATTTTTCATTCAGTTTTCTTTTCTTCCCAAAATTATTTCCATTACTTTCATCAATGGCCACCTCCACTACATCTAAAGATGTTACATTGGACAACATTTCTTTGTTGATAAGAGAATCTCAGAAAGAATTTCATGAAGAATTCATGTCTCACTTCATGATCAAATGACTAAATTGCAATGAAAATCTCCTACTACAATCTCAAAAGACATTGATTATTTTCTTGCTGAGGGCCTGGATACATAACAAAATTCTAGTTTTAATACTGCAAAACTAGAATTCCCTCGTTTTGCAAAAGGTGGTCATTCTGATTGGGTATTTTAAGTTGAAAAATATTTTTTATTTCACAAAACACCAGATTAACAAAAAACCATTTTGGCTTCTTTTTACCTTGAGGGTACTCTTTCATCTTAGCTTCTTTTGATTATGATGATCCTTAAGGAGCCTTGTCTAAATTGACATAAGTTGGTTCTGTTTTGGAGTATCAATCTCAGTTTGAAACTCTTTAATAAAGTGATGGACTAAGTGAATCATTCTTGAAGAGTTATTTTATCCCAGGTCTCAAGTATAATATCAAAAGGGACGTGATTGCTCATAAACCTAACACTATTCATGATGCAATTAGTTTGGCTTGTTTACAAGGAGAAAAACTCACAATTTCCATGTTCTTTGAGGAATTGGCCTTCTAAAGCTCCACTACAACCATCTATTTTGAGACCAAAATCACCATTACCTGCTTATCCTACAATTCCTATTAAAATTCCCATAAAAAGAAACTCTCCACTTGAGATGCAACAGAGAAGAAAGAAATGACTATATTTTAATTGTGTTGAAAGGTTTACTTCCACACATAAATGTAAGAACAAGATGCGTTTATTATTGATGGATATTGATATTGAAGTTGATTAAGAGTATGCACAAGAATTGATCATGGAAGAAAATAAGAAGGAATTGAACATGGTGCTATATACTCTAAAGACCTTTATATTACAAGGTTTTGTACTACATCAACCCTTTCAAGTGCTGGTAGATGGTCGAAGCACACATAATCTCATATAAGAAAGAGAAGTTCAGTTTTTAGACTTACCAATTACACCATCATAACATTTTACCGTGCAAGTTGGGAATGGTGCAATGCAGTCATGCTCAAGTATGTGTCATAATGTCTCAATCACCCTTCAACACCATACTTTTATAGTATATTTATTTGTAATATCTCTACAAGGGGATAATATAGTATTAGAGGTCCAATGGTTACAAGATTCAGGTCCTATCACCACTCATTATGTAAATTTAACTATGGATTTTAGTTGGCAATGGCAAAATATTCATTTATAAGGTGATAAGGGGTCTAGACTCAATTCTATAGCTACTTAGCAGTTGAAAAAGCTTTCAAATAATGGTGGTATTATTGCATGTTTTCAACTAATAACTTTGGAAATGCTTACTTCTACTAATCTAGTAACTGATCTTACTGTTGAATCTAATTTATTTATGGATATCAATTTTGTTGATAGTGATACTTTACAAGTTATTAATGAGTTTCCACAACTTTTTATAGAACCTACCACTCTTCCTCCAAAAAGGAAATTGATCACAGAATAAAAGTGGATCCTATGGCTAAACTAGTCAATATAAAGCCTTATAGGTATCCTTCTTTTTTTTCTTCTAGAAAACTAAGATTGAAAGTTTGGTCACTAAAATGCTTGATGTTGAGATTATTCAGCTAAGTTATAATACATATAGTTCTCCAGTCTTATTAAGGAAGACAAAATGTGGTACTTGAAGATTTTGTGTGAACTATAGAGGCCTCCATAATATTACTATTAAGGATAAGTTTCCGATACCGATCGTGTTATATTAATCTTGATACTAATACACAAATAATCAATGATACAGCCAAGATCTTTTCATATTAGACTTGTCAAGAATTCATATATATATATATATATATATATATATATATATACACATATATATTGAGAATATGAGTTAGAAACAAACCAGAATCCATTGCAAGCAAGCCTCCTTGGGTTGATCTTCTAAGACTATAGAGAGAACCACCTTTGGTATGGGAACCAATCAACTGAATGTTAGAGGGAAGGGAGAAGAACTGTTTGTTTCAATAAAATTTAACACACGTTAAACACCCTCCCCTGATGTCTATTTATATCCCTGTGCCTTAGGGACCATAACCCTAACAGTTACCTCACACATGTGCATTGGGTCTTTGGCCCATTAACAAAGACCCATACCACATCGGGTTTCTGCACATAAGATGGCCCATACTAAAGAACCTTGATACTTTGGAGATCCATAAAAATTATATCACTTAATTGGGTCCTTTATTAGATAACGAGTGTACATGTACAATGTTATAACATATCTGAACCCAAAATTCCAACAATCTCCCACTTGGGTTACATATGTTATACTTTATATTGTACATGAAGATAACCTTAATTGAGCTTATTTGTGCTATCTAAACCAAAATATCCAACAATAATCTGGTCCATTAACCATATCAATGTAGGATCAAAGCGGCCTTTATCACATTTATCGTAATAAGACCCATCAATGGTCACAACACTAACACAATTAATGACATAGATCTAGTATGGATGTGTAGCATGAAAATTACATTAAACATGATCTTAACCATGTCAATTTCCGACTAGTCCTCCATATGACTCAAAAGAATCATATGAAATACTTTGAAACATTTAATGCAAAACTGCAATAAAAGTCATCATAGAGTAATCAACATAACCATATCAATTAAGCAAAAGTAAAAGGCCAAATACAAACTCCCACTATATGGGCATATGGTCCAAAAGAACAACACCCATGTGAGCAACATGCTTATGAAACATTATGGGTGGCAAACCCTTAGTAAGTGGATCTACAATCATAGAGTTTGTACTGATATGCTCAATTGACACTTGAGAATTCTGGACTCTGTCTTTGACAACCAGAAACTTGATGTCAATATGGTTTGACCTCGACGAGCTTTGGTTGTTCTTAGAATACAACTCAGTAGCCTTATTATCACAATAAATCGTTAATGGTCTATCAATGCTATCAACCATGCGCAACCCAGTGATAAAATTTCGTAACCATATTCCCTGATTTGATGCCTCATGGCAAGCTATGAACTCTGCCTCCATGGTGGAAGTAGCTATAAGTGACTGTTTCACACTCTTCCATGATATAGCTCCTCCAGCTAACATAAAGACGTAGCCAGAAGTGGATCTCCTGCTATCGAGACATCCAGCAAAATCAGAGTCTGAATACCCAGCGATCTCCAAAAGATCTAATCTCCAATATGTGAGCATATAATCCTTCATTCTTTGTAGATATCTCATAACTCATTTAGCTGCTTTCTAATGATCCACGCTCGGGTTACTCAAATATCTGCCTAGTGTTCCAACAATGTATGCAATGTCCAGTCGCGTACATACTTGTGCATACATGAGACTTCCAACAGCCGAAGCATAGGGATATTTCTCTATTTCTTTCTTCTCAAGTTCATTTTTCAGACATTGGAGCAAACTGAGCTTATCACCCTTTGCCGCGGGTGTGTTTCCTGGTGCACAACCACTCATACTAAATATACTTAGCACTTTATCAATATAGGCCTTCTGTGACAGTCCAAGTATACCTTTGGAACGATCTTTATGGATCTGTATACCCAAAACAAAGGACGCATCACCAAGATCTTTTATTTCAAATTTACTTGATAGAAATCTCTTGGTTTTATGCAATAGGCCTATATCGCTGCTTGCTAGTAGAATGTCGTCTACATATAGAACCAGGATAATAAATTTGCTCCCACTGAACTTGAGATATATGCACTGATCAACGGTGTTTTCCTTAAATCCAAATGATGTAATCACCTGATCAAATTTTCGATACCATTGCCGGGATGCCTGTTTTAAGTCATAAATGGACTTCTTAAGCTTGCATACAAGATGCTTTGAATCTTTGGACTCAAAGTTATTTGGTTGCATCATGTATATTGTTTCTTCAATGTTTCCATTTAGAAATGCTATTTTAACGTCCATTTGATGTAGCTCCAAATCATACTGAGCTGCAAGTGCCATAATGATTCTAAAGGAATTTTTTATCGAAACCGGCGAAAAAATCTCTTTATAATCAATACCTTCCTTTTGAGTGAAACCTTTGGCGACTAGGCGGGCCTTATACCTTTCCATGTTGCCTTTTAAATCCCTTTTGGTTTTAAATATCCATTTGCAACCAATCAGTTTCGCACCTTTGGGCAACTCTACTAAGTCCCAAACACCGTTGTCATCCATTGATTTCATCTCATCCTTCATGGCTTCAACCCACTTTTCAGAATTAGGACATTGTTTGGCTTGACTAAAAGAAGTCAGATCATCTTTTAGACCTATATCAAACTCATGTTCCTGGAGATACACGACATAATCAATCGAAATCGTGTTTCTCTTTTCTTTAATGGATCTCCTTAATGGCACTTCCACTTGAGGTTGTTGAGGTACCTCTTGATGAACCTCAAGCGGTTCCTGATTTTGAGTGGGCAGCAATTCAGGTTGGTCATCAATGCGTTGGATCTCCGGATTTGCATTTTGAATAACATCAGGTATGGATACCTGAACATTTTCAGTTGCAACAATAGGAATGTAAACACATTCCTCTTCAAAATTGACTTGCCTGAGTTGGTCTCTCCCACTTAACTCAACATCCTCAATGAACTTGGCATTGCCCGTTTCAAAAAAAGATCTATTAGAGGAATCATAAAATTTGAAACCCCTTGATCTTTCAGAGTATCCAACAAAATAGCAGCTAACGGTCCTTGAGTCTAGCTTCTTCTCATTTGGCTTATAAGGACGAGCCTCAGCTGGACATCTCCAAACATGCTAATGCCTAATGCTAGGCTTTTTGCTTGTACATAACTCGTATGGGTTTTAGGTACTGTTTTACTTGGAACTCTTTTCAGGATGTAAACTACAGTCTTGATGGCTTCACCCCAAAGCGATTCTGGCAAAGAAAAATGACTAATCATACTTCTTACCATATCCTTTAAGGTTCGGTTTCATTTCTTAGCTACACCATTTTGACAAAGAGTCCCTAGCATGGTGATTTGAGGAACGATCCCACATTCCATCAAAAATTTGGCGAAGGGTCTAGGACATTGTTCACCTGATCCATCATAGCTACCGTAGTATTCACCTCCATGGTCAGATTTGACAGCCTTAATTTTCTTGCCTAATTGATTTTCAACTTCGGCTTTGAAATTCTTGAACACGTCTATAGATTGAGACTTCTCATGAATTAAATAAAGATAGCCATACCTGGAGTAGTCATCTATGAAAGTGATAAAATATTGTTGTCCATTCCAAGAAGCTGTAGAGAATGGACCACAAATATCCGTATGTATCAATTCTAAGGCACTATTACTCTTATTAGCACCTTTATTTTTAACATTTGTTTGTTTTCCCTTAATGCACTCAATGCAGACTTCAAAATCTGACAAATCTAAGGGATCAAGAATTCCTTCTGACATAAGTCTTTGAATCCTTTGTTTAGAAATATGTCCTAAACACTTGTGCCATAACACTAATGAATTCTCATTTGTTAATCTGCGCTTAATACCAACATTACTAGTATGCAAGGATCCGTTTTCTTTGGAGGCAATCATATCCAGTTTATATAAATTATCAATTAAAGAACCAGTACCAAACAAATTTGAATTCTGAAAAGGACTAAACTTTCTATTTCCAAATGAACAAGAAAAACCTGATTTGTCCAAACATGAAATAGAAACCAAATTCCATCTAAAGGATGATACATAAAAAGTCTCATCCAAATTCAAATTACAACCAGATTCCAATTGTAATCTAAATAAACAAACTGCCTCCACAGGAGCTCTTTCACCATTTCCTACATAGGTGAATCTTTCAGCATCAGTTGGTGTTCAGCTCCTTATGCACCCCTGCATAGAAACACTTATGTGAGTAGTTGCACCTGTATCTATCCACCAAGTGTTCTTAGGTTCTAAGGCCAAATTAACTTCTGAACAAACAAAGTTTAGAAATTTACCCTTCTTCTCACACCAGGTCACATACTTGGCGTATTTTGTGCAGTCTTTCTTCATATGACCAACTCTGTGGCAAAAGAAACAAGTTATACCTTTATCTTGTTTCTGTTGTCCCTTGTGGTCTGAATTTCCAAACCCTGCAGTTTCCTTTCCTTTAATGTTCCTCTTTCTTTTCTTACTAGAACTGGGGTCCTGATAAGTTGATGCTAAATGAGCACTTTCAACCTTTTCATGCTTAAGTCTCTCTTCCTCTTGGACACGTTGAGCAATCAGCTCATTCAAAGTCCATTTCTTCTCTTGAGTATTGTAACTAATTTTGAAAGGACTGAATTGTGCAGGAAGAGAGATCAAGACTAAGTGCACCAGAATGTCTTCTGCCAATTCTAGCTTGAATGCCTTTAGTCTTGTCACAAGGTTTGACATCTCCATGATGTATTCTCTTATATTCCCCTTCCCCTTATACCACATTGAGACAAGCTTAGTCAAGATGGTGCTTGTCTTGACCTTTTCGTTTGCGGCGAATCGGTCTACTATTTGGGAGAGGAATTTCTTAGCATAATTTTCATCAAGAATAGAACCCCTGATGGTATCCGGAATCGAGTGCTTCATAATCATTAGGCTCATGCGGTTTGTTCGCTCCCACTTTTCATATACAACTTTTTGCTCAGCAGTACTATCGCTGGTCAAAGATGCAGGGCGATCGACCCTCAATGCATAGTCTAATTCCATGCACCCGAGCACGATCATAACATGATCTTGCCACTTCTTGAAATTCGTGCCGTTAAGCACATGAATGTTGTTGATGTTAGTAGAAATCGATGTTGCTATAAACAAGAAAAAAAATCGAACAATTAGTAATAACTCATGTATATATGAATTAAAAAAAACTGTATATATATACACATGCATGTGGGCCTATAACAAGATACTTAGCAAAACATTAATACTTAGTCTTTGGACAGAAATATCAACTTGTAAGTGGTATCTCAAATATAGTGCATGAATATTGACAACCCAACCTGCTAAATAATGTACCTTTCTTTGGACCGACACATTATTCGCATGGCAACCTTTATTTGTCGCATATTCACAACTATTTTAATCTATTAACAACGCAAAAATAACCTTCCTTTGGGCCGATTATTTTCACATATTAATAGCATGTTTATATGTCTTAAAATAAATAAATTTACATATTAGAGATTGCTTTGGCAACATAATACTTCAATTCATTCATCAAAAAACATTAAACATAAAATTTGGAACAAAATCCTTAATTTTTTTTTTGTCCTTTACCTTGATCGGCGCCACAGTGCCAGCCTTTAGAGCCGCGGCGCTAGCAATCTGCCTAAAAGGACAGATCACTGGTGCTGCAGTGCCAGTTCTCTGGATTTTGGGACTGACTATGGTGGTCCTCTACAATGAATAACAAAATAATATGCTTGCAATTGGCAAGTTGTCATGACAATAAAAAAAAAAAGATTTCCACAATTGCAATCTTTATAGAAAAATTGCATACAATATAAAATGATTTCCACCGGTTATAGAAAAATAAAAAATGGCTATCTTTATCATATGAACCAGTGTCGAAATGCTTAATGCATAATTTATGGAATTAGCCAAAAAAGAAATATCAAAGCCAGCGCCGCAGCGCTGGTTTGATAAACTGCAATTTGTAGTTACAAAAACAGTCACTAAAAATCATCAAAATTTAATATTGTCATACTCAAAAAAAAAAATCATATTTGGAGATGCAATTCACAGAGTAATTATACAATCTCATCAACAAACATTGATTTATAGGAAAGTTTTTTTTCAAAACAAATTTCTGCCCTAAACATACTTTATGGGAAAAAATTCAAGAAACCCAAGTTTCATATAAATCTCAACAATTTAACATGAAAGGCTCTGATACCACTTTTCATATTAATCTTGATACTAATACACAAATAATCAATGATACAGCCAAGATCTTTTTCATATTAGACTTGTCAAGAATTCATATATATATATATATATATATATAGAAGATGAGTTAGAAACAAACCGGAATCCATTGCAAGCAAGCCTCCTTGGGTTGATCTTCTAAGACTACAAGGAGAACCACCTTTGGTATGGGAACCAATCAACTGAACGTTAGAGGGGAGGGAGAAGAACTGTCTGTTTCAATAAAATTTAACACACGTTAAACACCCTCCCTTGATGTCAATTTATATCTCTGTGCCTTAGGAGCCATAACCCTAACAGTTACCTCACATATGTGCATTGGGTCTTTGGTCTATTAACAAAGACCCATGCCACATCGGGCTTCTACACATAAAGTGGCCCATACTAAAGAACCTTGATACTTTGGAGACCCATAAAAATTATATCACTTAATTGGGTCATTTATTAGATAACGGGTCTACATGTACAATGTTATAACATATCTGAACCCAAAATTCCAACAGATCGTGGACAAGTTGCTCGATGAATTATTTGGTGCTACTGTTTTTTCTAAGATAAACTTAAGAGTAGGGTATCATAAAGTTAGAATGCACCATGCTGACATTCATAAGATTGCTTTTAAGACTCATATAGGCCATTTTTAGTTTCTTGTCATGCCATTTGGACTCACTAATACCTCATCTACCTTTCAAGCAACTATGAAGCAAGATTTACATTCTTTTTTGAGAAAATATGTCATTGTTTTCTTTGATGACATACCGATATATAGAAAATCAAAGGAAAACCATGAGCATTTAAGGTTAGTATTAGCTTGCTTATATAAGCATTCTATATTTACAAAGCAAAGTAAATGCCAGTTTTCTCAGAGTTCAATAGAATACTTGGGCCATATTATTTATGCTATAGGAGTGGCACCTATTAAGACTAAATGGAAATCTATAATAGACTGGTCCATTCTATTTACATAGAAACAGTTGAGAAGTTTTTTCTGGGTTTGATTGGGTACTACAAAAAAAATTATTACAGGATTTTCTTCTATAGCTGCTCATTTAATAGATCGATTAAGGAAAAACTCTTTCAAGTAGACTATTAAGGCTTAACTACATTCCAAGACCTCAAGACTGCCATGATCATAGCTCTTGTATTAGCATTACCTAATTTCATTCTACAATTTGTTATTGAGACTGATGCTTCAGGTGTAGGCATTGGTGTTTTTCTCTTACAAAATGACCATCCTCTTGCTTTTTACAGCAAAACATTATATCACAAGATACAACGAGCTTCAACATATATCAGAGAGCTTTTTGCAATAAAATCTTCTATTAAGAATTCTATTAAGAAGTGGAGGCAATACAATTTGGGTTCTAAATTTTACATCTATACTGACCAAAAGAGTTTAATACATTTACTTAGCCAAATAATAAAAACTCCAAAGCAATAACGTTACCTTGTTAAATTGCTAGGGTATACCTATGAAATCATTTATAAACCTGACAAAGAAAATGCTTATGCGGATACATTATCTAGATTATAGAACAGTGAGGAAGAAAAATTTATTTTAATGGCCATTTCCATGCCCACTTTTGATATCTTCAATCAAATTGCAGCTAAAAACTCAAAGTATGAACAAAATAGTATATTGATCCAGAAGGTCCTTGCTTCTCCTAATGAGTTTTTGTCTTACTCAATTAGGAATGGCATCTTGTACTATTGAGGAAAGATAAATTTGACTGAAACTTCTCAGTTCAAAGAAGTAGTCCTAAAAGAATTTCATTCCACCCCATTGGGTGGACATACTAGTGTTCATGGGACTTTAATAAGAGTGACTGCAAATTTTTACTGGAAAAACATAAGGAAATCAATAGAATTATTTGTTCAATCCTGTGATATATGTCAAAAAATCAAAAGTGCTACCAAAACACCTTATGGATTGTTGTAGTCTCTTCCAATAGCCAACCAAATTTGGGAGGATGTCAGTATGGATTTTGTTACGACATAGTATAACTGGACTGTTATATCTTGGAAGTGACAAGCCAGTGATTTGTTGCACCGGTTGAGAAAGTAACTCTCACAATGGATTGAATCACCTTAAAGAGACAAGTGTCGCGCCTCAGTCCAATGCTAAGTAACTCTTTCCTTATTGTAAAATCTTTCTTATTTATTATTCCAAGTAAATTATTATAATTGCACCAATACCTTATTAATCTAGATATAGCAATTAAAATAATTTATAGTTATAAATTATTTTGAATTAGTTAAGTATGAAATGTCACGTAGGATGAGTGTGTGTGTGTCTATATATATATATATATATATATATTGGTATTACGTGGCATTATATGATTTAGTTTTCATAATTATACTTTTCTTAATTTTTATGATTTTAATTTACTTTATGATTATGTTATGAAATCAATAGTCAAATTAATTATCATTATATTGTTTCCTTGCTTAATAGGGGTAAATGTAAAATTTGAATTGAGCAACATAACTTCAATTTAATTATCTTAACTCTCCATTGAGAGCAACTCTAAGGTAATTAAAAGTTAATTCAATTTTTTTCTTTATGTTCCTTTTGTTTTATTTATTTATATTTTTTGTATCATAAGGAGTTTGCTGTTTTTTTAAGTGGGTTTTGACTGATCGTTTTGTAAAGATTTTAAAGAACCCAGTTAATGATTATTTTTGGCTTGATTTGAACTGGCTTTGGATCCTTAGGCTGGGTTTGGACAAGTTTTGAACTTTTGGGTTAGGTTTATTCTCGTTATTTTAGTTTCTTCAATTAATACCTTTTTAGGGGCCCATTATTTATTTACCATCATTGAATCCACACAGTATCTATTTAAAATATAGAGATAAAATCCAATACCTACTCAATTAAGGTAAGAAAGAGA
The DNA here is from genome assembly GCA_023935145.1 of Bretschneidera sinensis. Classification (NCBI taxonomy): domain Eukaryota; kingdom Viridiplantae; phylum Streptophyta; class Magnoliopsida; order Brassicales; family Akaniaceae; genus Bretschneidera; species Bretschneidera sinensis. The sequence goes on along the minus strand of CM043698.1, from coordinate 83,971,881 downwards.
GGAAAAAAAGTTGTAAATTTGTATCAAATGGGAAATGAGTGGTTTGAACTGAAATAGAAGAAGAGTAATGAAAAATTACCCATGCATGTGTTTTTTTATTTTTATAATTTTAACCACCTATGTATTTTTTTTATATGGATTTTAACCAACTATATTGTTTTGACTAGATTACCATTTTAAGATATCTTTCTTACATATTTTTCTTGCATATCTTTCTTTTATTTTTTTAATTGAATTTGTCTCCACCAATTCATTAGAAACTAACTAGCTCCTTTATTAAGTATAAACGATGCAGTAACTAGGGGTGGACTCAAGCCGAGCCGAGCCCGAACACTAAGGTATTCAAGCTCGGCTTGACTTAAAATTAACAAGCTTGACTTCGAATCAAGCTTCAAAACCAGGTTCAAGCTCGAGTTTGATAAATTTTTAGATGGCTCGAGATCAGCTTGGCTCGAGCTCAATAACAAATGAGCTTATTTGATCCCGAGCTCAAACCTTTAATTGTCCATTCGAGCTAGAACTCAAGCCTAAACTCTAACTATTCGAAAATTTTTCGAGTCAAATCTTAAAATATTCGAGCTCGGCTCAATAAGCTAATTGAGCCTAATTTTCAAGCTTGAGCTTGGACTCGAACTTGATCGAGCCGAGTTTTGACTGAACTCGAGCTTGAATAGCTAGATAAAAGCTTGGTTCGAGTTTACCCCTAAGAGTAACATATAAGAGTATAATATTTTTCACATTTTAAAATCACATAATTTTTCTAAATAACAGTTATGATTCCATGCATTTGTACAAGTATAAAACTAATCGAAAATTTTGAAAAATTAAGGATGAAGAAAGATAAGGAAAAATGAGAGAAAAAAAAGTTGACATATAAATATAAATACATTAGTTTGATACTGTAAATCAGTTTTACATAGTGGAATAACAGGTACTTACCGATTCAACTTGAAATCTTCTAGCATTTGGATTCCTCTTCGGTTCTTTACGTTTCAATCTCGCTAGAGGTCGAATGTGAAATCACAATGAAGAAAATCATGTTCTTGTCGTAACCTAATAACCTTTATGTTTCTCTAAATGAAGAAGATGAAAACTTCTCTTTCTAAAGTTTCTTTCTCTCTTTAAGAATTAGAATTTTCAGTAGCCATTTTCTCCCTGGAAATACATATATATACTACCAGAAGAAAGGTGGTTATGGATAGTTGACTTTAACCAAAAGTTGCATCCATTCAAATAAAAGTTGCATGGTTCTTTTATGCCTTTTGGTTTGTAGTTAATTGGGCGGTTTAGGTCACCCATCATGGGTGCCCAACCTAGCCCAGATTTCCTACATCTCTCACTCACACGTGACGGGCTCGACATCACCCAACATATAGAGATAGAGAGAACCTCAACATCAAATTTTATTTGGAGAACTTCATACTGGCAAATGGGTCGTGCGACCTGTGAGTACACCTGCACTTAGAAGCCCAATACTATACACCTATTAGGGATACACAACAATATTAGCCCGAAATAAACAAAGATAAATTAGAAAAGTGTCTCATTGTGCCCGATACTTATTTTATTACATCAGTCTTAGTATACCTAATCCCTCAAAGCCTATGCTAGATTTTACTTTCCTCACCTTGTATCCACAATTATGTCCAAGCTTTAACAAAGCAACATAATTGGTTGACCTGTGAATACATATGGTGGATGTAAACAAAACAGTTTTCCTTCCGCACGTATGTCTCTCTGTTTCAGACTAACTGCTTTCCTAGACATGCCGCATAAAGCTAACTATTTCATTGCCGTCGAAAAAAATGCTAAAGTAGCAAACATCAGCTTGTCCCTTTAAGATCACACAATGAGGATGTTGACCCTCACCTGTAGTTTAATGATGACAAAACACAACTCTTATTATACTAACGATGCTATCTAAGTGTATTAAGCAATAAGAGCATTCAACCAAGGATCAAGGTGTAAGAACTCAACCCAAATCAAACATCAAGTGAAGACAGAAGAACTAGAATAGGTCTATGCTATTAAATCAAGTTGTAAGTCTCACTTGTTCAGGTAATTAGCTTATCCAATGGCTCGTTTTGAAAAACTATTTTAAAATAACCTTTTAAACAAATGTTTTTAAAGTTAAAATCTATTCAACACATGAAAACTGGGTTGTTAAAGCAAACCAATCAACTGGGTACTTATACCAGTCTTCTAGTATAAAGGTCAATGTGTTCCCAGTCAATTGGATGCTACATACCAGTCGACTGGTGTTTTGGTCAGAGACTTCCCAGTCGACTGGTAAGAACTACCCAGTCGACTGGTAATCTAGGCAGAAGGTTTCCAGTCGACTAGTAAGTAATACACAATCGACTGGTACCTTCAACAGCCTTAAAAATATGATTTTTAAAGAGGACCCAGTCGACTGGTAAATCAAAAAATATGACCGTTATAGCGTCAGACCTGTACATTTGATGTACAAAAGCGTACCAAATTAATTCAGAACGAAAATATTTCTTCAAGGCTATTTAAACCCACACTACTGAGCATTTTAAAATAGTGTTTTACACATTCAAACAAGTTTTTACTCATTGATACACAAAAAGCTTTGAAAAATTGAATGTTGAGCCATTCTTCAAGCTTTACCTAGAAAGAGAGATATTATTCAGTTGTATAAGCTTCCATTGTAGTCTCTCTACTGTTTTCTTTACAATATTTATTGTAAAGGGATTTGCTTTCGAAAGTAAGGGATTTGCTTCTAAAAGGAAGGGATTTGCTTCCGAAAGGAAGGGGTTTTTTGCTTCCAAGAGGAAGGGGTTTGCTTCCAAGAGGAAGGGATTGTAAGGTTTGTGCAACACCCACGAAGTTGCACGACTAAATTTCTTAGTGGAGTACTTCAAGGAGGTTCCTTGAAGAGAGTGGAGACGTAGGGTCGAAACGATTCCAATATTGCCGAACCACTATAAACTGAGTTTGCATCCTCTATTCCTTAATCTCTTTATTTACATCACATATTACTTGTTATATGCTTATTGTGTTATTTGTTTTAATAAACTTGTGTTTTAATCCGCAAAAGTTTTTAAAACCCAATTCACCTCCCCTCTTGGGTTGAAACCTCAATCCACAATTGGTATCAGAGCCTTGTTCTTAATTTTAGACTTAATATCCTTGAGTTGAACTGATGGCAGCAAATAGCTATTCTGAGGGACACTCATATACTAGGCCTTCCTTGTTCAATGGCTCCAACTATAACTATTGGAAAAATAGGATGAAAATCTTGGTTGAAGGACAAGATTATAATCTGTGGAGAGTCATTGAAGAGGGACCTAGAATTCCGTCAAAGGAAATCACTATTGGAGATACCATTCATACAATACCTAAACTCAAAACTGAGTACAATGAAGAGGATTGTAGAATGATGTCCTTCAATAGTAGAGCAACAAGTATTTTACATTGTGCTTTAGATATATCTGAATACAATAAAATCTCTGCATATGTTTCTGCTAAGGAAATATGGGATAGATTGCAAGTGACATATGAAGGAAATAGTGAGGTTAAAAAATCAAAAATCTATATGATAGTATCTGAATATGAATCTTTTAGAATGTCTCCTAATGAAACAATTTATCAAATGCACTCACGTTTCACAACTATTGTTAATGGTTTGAAGCTTCTTGGTAGGAACATTGAGGAATTTGAATTGACAAGAAAAATCTTAAGGTCTTTGCCATCCACATGGAAAGCAAAGAAGACTGCTATCACGGAGGCCAAAGATCTTGACAAACTTGATGTTGAGACACTCCTTGGGTCATTGTTGACATATGAAATGGAGGAAATGAATCCCATTGTCAATGATGATGAGAAGAAGAAAAATGTGATAACTCTCAAAGCCTCTACATACAACAGAGAAGAAAAATCGAAAGAAAAGGCAGTGAGCAGCAAAGAAGATGCGATATGGCTCTAATCACCAAACGGTTTCATAAATTCTTGAAGAAAAGGAAGAAACCTTAAACAAAGGATCCTACCTCAAAAAGGGAACCACTTGTGTGCTATAGATGCAAGAAGCCCGGTCATATCAAGGCCGATTGTTTGGCAATGAGCAAACTATACAAGAGCTTCAAGAAGAAGGCTATGATTGCAACCACTTGGAGTGATGACGAAGAAGAAGAAGAATCCTTGGATAAAAAAGTCGGATATGAGGAATTTTCCAACCTATGCCTTATAGCAATTGATGATGAAAATGAGGTATTATCTTCTTCCTCTTCTAAAAATAACATTGTGAGCAGTAGTGAAGAATTGTTAGAAGTTATAAATGAAATGCATGATGAATTGAAGAAATTCGATTCTATGAACTCTACTATTAAGAAAGAGGTGTCAACCTTTTCTAAGGAGATGATAAGTCTAAGAGAAGAGAAAGAAAAATTATCTTCATTGTTGTATGATGCTTCTCAAGACTTCCTCAAAGATGAAAATGAGAATTTAAAGAAGAAGATATTAGAATTGAATGGTACTATATCTAGACTCATGCTTGGTAAAGAAAAGCTTGATGAAGTGCTTTCTTGCCAAAGATTAAGTGGAGGAAAATCTGGTTTAGGATACTCTCCATTAGGCAAGCAAAAATCAAAAGAGGGCTTATTCATGAAAGCTTCATGTGTGAATGAAGCCTCTACTTCTAAGGTTAAAATCACACCCTGATTGAATGATAGCATGTCTAGAAATACTAATTCTAATGCTAATATAAGATTAAAGAATCCTAGAAATACTCATGCTTACATGTATGCTCATTCAAGGAATGCTTATGCACATGTTAGGAATAATCATCATTTACATCCTAGGAACAATCTGTATACCTAAGACTTGCACACTGCACAAGCATATCCTAGGAATTACTATCATAATTATTCTAGAAATAATATGCATACTCATGATAATGTAAGCATGTATCCTAGGAACTATCATCATACATTTTCTGGAAATGACATGTATATTCATATTCCTTATAATAGAAACATGTACCCTAGGAACTTATATCCTAAGCATTATAGACATGCACAACTAAGAAATCCTAGAAATTTCAATAACTATAATCCTAGGATTGTGCATCATCAACATGTCTATAGATCACCATATACTGTTAAGAAAGTGTGGGTCCCAAAAGGAACCGTATTTTCAAGGACTAACCCCAAAGGACCCAATAAATTTTTGGTACCTAAAAATGCCATTGTGTATGGGTGTGATGTAGATATGTCTCCACACCAAGGAAAATAGTAACTGTTGGTACCTTGATAGTGGATGCTCAAAACATATGACCGGTGATAAAAGTGTATTCAAGGAGCTAACTCTAAGAGATGGTGGACTTGTCACCATTGGAGACAACACAAAAATAAAGATCATCGGGCATGGAAAAGTTGGAAAATGATTTCTCCACCATAGATAATGTATTGCTAGTACAAGGCCTTAAGCCAAATTTACTAAGTATTAGTCAACTTTGTGACAAAGGCAACAAAGTTACATTTGAGACCTCTCATTGTCTAGTTATAGACATCAAGAGTAACAAGATTAAATTTGTTGGCTATAGACATGAAAATGTCTATATAGTTGACTTGAGATCTTTTTATTCCGAAAATGAAAATTGTTTTCCTGCCATTAGTGAAAATCCATGGTTATGGCATAGAAGGCTTGGTCATGTGAACATGAACTTGCTGAAAATCATTTCAAGAAAAGATTTAGTCATTGGACTTCCCAAAATCAATTTTGAAAAAGACAAAGTATGTGATGCTTGTCAAATGGGAAAACAAACTAGGATTTCTTTTAAATCAAAGAATGTAGTCTCAACTACTAGACCTTTGGAACTCTTGCATATGGACTTATTTAGTCCAATTAGTACCATTAGTCTAGGTGGCCATCAATATGCTCTTGTTATTATTGATGACTATTCAAGATATACCTTTGTTATTTTTTTTATCAGTAAATAAAACTTGTATTAAACAAAAAAAATGTACAAAAGAATCACTGGGCATACCCAGGAGATATACAATGAGCAAGTACATAAATAAAAAAAATAAACTTAAAAAGGAAGCCTAAACAAAAGCTAACAAGCTTACAAAAGAAGTTTAATCTGTGGGCAAGAAGCATACACAATTCTATAGATTACAAGTTGGATCTTCTTGACAAGGCTGGTAGCATGAACAGTGGAATGATTAAATACTTTGGCATTTCTAGCTATCCATATGTTGTACACTGTGCATGCTAAGGCAATCCTTTTAGCTATGGCTGGGGGGCCTAGTTTCTCTAACTTTTTGGGTCCACTTGATTGCACTTTCTATTGTGTTCATCTACCTTCTGTAACCAAGCCACCTTTTGATGGCTTCCCAAGTTTCCTTGCTGACCCTGCATGAGAAGAATAGGTGCTCTCTTGATTCCTCCTGCTCTTTACATAAGGGGAAAAGTTTGTCATCTCCTTCCAGCTGGAGTCTATCCTTAGTGAGAAGCCTGTTCGAAATGGCCAGCCAGAGGATAAATGAGTGTTTGGGGGGGGGGGGGGGCAGTGGCCATACCAAACCAAAAAGGCCCAGTTGACCTTATTTCCTTTCAGCCCAGTAGAGTTATAGACCTTCTTTATGCACATATCATCATGCACCCTCCATTCCATAAGTCTATCCCTGGCCTGCAGGGTGAAGGATGATTGGGCAATTAGATCATCTCTAATTCCCAGAATTCTCTTCTAGAGAGGGGAGTCATCCTTTCTTACCATGATCTCCCAGAAAGATCTGTTAATCAAATAGTAGTGTTGAACCCACTGGATTAATAGATAATCGTTCTCCATGCGTATATTCCAAAGGACCCTGGTAAGGAGAGCCTTGTTCCAGGCTTTTAAGTTAACCAATCCTAGACCTCTTTCAGATTTTGGTTTGCATAAATCTGCCCAGGCTACAAGAGCCTTCCTCATGCCATTACTCTTACCATTCCAAAAGAAAGTTTTGCACATCCTAACTATTTTCTCTAGGATGTTACCAGGAATAGAGAAAATGGCAAGCTAAAAACACTCCACACCTTGAAGCACTGATTTGATTAGTTCTGTTCTGCCAGCATATGATAGAGAAGAGCCAGCCCAAACATTTATGTTCCCAGAAATTTTTTCAATAAGAGGGAAATAGTGGGTAGCATTTAATCTTGCTGAAGCCAAAGACACCCCCAAATATTTGAAAGGGAAGGACCCATCCTCCATTCCAGTGATCTTTCTGATTTTCATTAACTCTGTAGCCTAGACTCCAGCATAAAAGATGTTAGATTTGGCCAGGCTTGCTTGCAGCATAGAGCACTCACTGAAATGGTTGACACACTTCATAATCTGCCCAATAGATCTACCATCTCCCCTAGCAAAGAGAATTAGATCATCAGCAAAAGCCAGGTGGGTGATCTTGAGTTTATCACACTTTAGGTGGTATCTGAATCCATCCTCTTGTTTCAATCTCCCAAGGAGCCTACACAAGTACTCCACAATCAAGACAAACAAGTATGGGGAGAGGGGGTCTCCTTGTCTGAGGCCCATTTTGCCAACAAAGAAACCATGCAAGCTCCCATTGATGGATAGAGAGAAGACTGTTGTAGTAACACATTCCATGATCCATTTTCTAAACTTTTCAGGAAACCCACGGCCCTCAATCAAACTGTTTAGAAAATCCCATTCCACGGTGTCATAAGCTTTTCTAAGGTCTATCTTGATCATACATCTTAGGGAGATTCTTTTCCTATAATACTTTCTGAGCAGCTCCTGGACCAAGTATATGTTTTTAGCCATACTTCTTGATTTGATGAAAGCAGCCTGGGCAGGGTTGACAATAAGGCTCAAAATGGGGGCTAATCTTGAGGCAGGGATCTTGGAGATGATCTTGTAAATCACATTGCAACAAGCTATAGGTCTGAAATCCTCCACTTTAGATGCTTGTTTACCTTTAGGTATCAGGGCAAGGGATGTGTGGTTTAGCTGTTTTAGAAGTCTCCCATTCTGGAAAAATTCCTACACAGCCTCAATGACATCTTAGTTTATCACATCCCATGCTTTCTTGAAAAACCTTGATGAATAACCATCAGGTCCAGGGGACTTGTCTTCCCCTATACTCCAAAGGGATTCCTTGATCTCTTCCACTGTGACCTCCTTAATCAACTGTTCATCTTGGCTCTCTTGGATTGTAGGTCTTTCTCTAATGATTTCCTGATCAATAGGCCTGCTACTAGCAGAAGAGCCTAAGAGGTCCTTGTAGAACTTTAGGAATTCCTCAACCACTTTAGCTTCAGAAGAGGTCTGAGACCCATTGGAGGAAACCACTGCAACAATGTGGTTCTTACTAGTCTTCCTTTTAACCAAGCCATGGAAGAATTTTAAGCCTCTATCATTGTTCAAAAGGTGTCTGCATTTGGTCTACTGGGAAAGGAAACTTCTCTCAGCTTCAGCTAGTTTGAAGGACTTCAGCTTCTGATTAGCCACCATTGATTGGAGTTCAGGATCAGAGGGATTGTCATGAAGCTCTCCTTGGAGGCTGGACAGTTTTTGTGAAGCCTCAAGAGCTCTCTCTGAAATGTGACTGAAGTGTTTCTCATTGAGCAATTTGAGGTGAGTTTTAAGAGCTTTCAGGTTTCTACACAGTTTGAACAGCTTAGTCCCACCCAAGGTGTTGCTCCAGTGAGATTTTACAATGTCAAGGAACTTATCATGGTCAGCCCACATGTTGAAGAACTTGAAGGGTTTTTTGCCTCCCCTTACTTCATCCAGCAAGTTAACAAGGCAAGAGGAATGATCAGAGAGGCAACCAGCAGAAAGGAATATGGCCTGGGCTCTGAGCCCCTTGTGGAGCCAGGTATTATTCACCATCACTCTGTCCAGTTTACACCATATGTTGTTGTTAGACCATGTGAACAGGCAACCAGTAGCACTTACATCAGTGAGGCCAGTTTCTCTACAAAATAGGAGGGGTCCCTTAACTCATAGTCTTTAACAGGCAGCCCATTTGCTTTCTCATCAGTAGCCAAAACATTGTTAAAATCCCCCAGGACAAGCCATGGAGCTGGGTTCTCATAGCTGAAATTACATAGGTTATCCCACATAGGTCTTCTAGCAATAATAGTATTAAAGCCATATACAAAGCTGACTACAAATTTACAAGATGAGATTAAACAAGAAATATTACAGTGACTAAATTGGGGACATGCTTCAATTAAAGATACACTGACCTTCGAAGGGTTCCACATCACTACAATCCTGCCAGCAGGGTGATCAGAAAAGTTGTTGATTTGACTCCAAAAACTGAATTTGTTGCCCATTATTTTGAGCAGCTTTTCTTTATCAAGCTTGGATTCCAAATTTCCCATCACATCTACTCTATTACTTTCATGAGGTGCAGCGTCCCATTGTGCTTCAGGGGTTTGTGAAAACCCCTGATGTTCCAGCAGGCTACAATCATTTAGGGGTCTGGGAGGGTTTCCCTCCCTTCCCAACTGCATGGGTATCTTTCAGGCCTACTTTCCCTTTTTTCTTCTTAGTGGTAGGAAGGCTTCTCCCGTGCTCTCCTGGCTTCATAGGCAGCTCACAAATGTCAGGAGGATCAGGGGGATGGATGGACTTTAAACCAGCTACCAATTGAACTGGAGCTAGTGTAGGCCCCTGGTCCCCCTCCACCCTAGTTTCTCTGGACTGGGCTCCTCTCTTTCTGGTACTTTTTCTACTTGGTCTGCATCTCTAGGTTCTTGGGTTGTTCTTCCTCTGACTGGAGGATCTATGCATGGGCTATCCCCAACTGTCTCAGCCTGTTGGTTGTTCACCCTTTTGTCATAGTCTTTTGGAACTCTAGACCCTTCATGCCTTACTGATTCTATCCCCTTTCTATTCTGCTTTCTCCCCTTATCTGATTTTACATTAAGGCTGCAAGAGTGGAGGTCATGGCCAAGGACCTTACACTTGAGGCAGTATTTAGGGAGGTTTTCATAAGATATTCTTTGTTCAAAAGTGTTCGTATTAGGGAAGCTAACAGACATAGAGAATTTGGTTTTCTTAGCTACATCAATCTCTACAATCAGCCTAGCATATGAGAATCTTTCTTTGTTATTTGTAAACTAGTCAGTATATAGGGGCTTTCCTAGTTGGGTGCCTATCTTACTTAGTTAGTTTGCAGTCCACAATTTAAAGGGCAATCCCTTCAGCTGAATCTATATTGGGATAGTACTTATTTCTTCATTACCAAATTGGAAAAATTTAGGCATAGATTTCAAGAGTAAGGGTCTACCATATACTTGATAGGGTCCTTCTTGCAATACATTCATACTAGTCTCAGCATTCTCAAACTTGAAAATAATCCAGCCACTATCATGGAATTGAGTTAAGACTTTTACCTTCCAGGAATCAGTAAGCATCTTCAAGGCAGCCCTCCCTGGGAATCTTCCAGCAAAGTAGCCAACCAAGTAGAAAGGATAGTCTCCAAACACCTTCTCAATGTCTTCCTCTGTGACACAGACTGTATCTCCCTCACTTTCAATAGTGGAGAGTTGTAAGCCCTTACTTTGCTTCCTATTGTCTGCAAACAAACTTACCCAAGGTGCTTTCTTGCCTGCCTCCTGGGGAGTACTGCCATTGTTATCTTGGCCTTTGGCCTTTGATTTCTCTTGGGCACCAGCTGGAGCTTCTTGCCTTAGGAGTGCCTCATTAGAGGAGGAACCAGTGGGGGGGGAGGGGGCATTCTTCAAGAGAGAGTGAGGCCTGGACCCTTTTCTAGCCTCTTCCTTTCCTTGCCTAGCTGCAACTGGTCCTCCGTGAACAGTAGCTTGGCAGCTGGGATCATCTTCTTCACTAGAAGAATAGGATTCTACTTGAACTAAGTCCTCTTCACTCTCTTTAGAGGAGCTCAAGTTCTCATCCTCTAAGGCCTGAGACTCAACCTGCATTGCCTGCTTTGCCTCCTTTGCCTTATTTTGATTTTGGTTATTGTTCACCATTGAAGCTTTGTGCAAGCATCCTTCATTAACCGAGGCTGAGTCTTCCAACTCAGGCCTCAAGGACTTAGACTCCTCCTCTCCAAAGGAGCAGGAAGAGCTTTCTGACTCTTTGCTTGAGCCTCTAGCCCCCTTCTGGCTGGAGCTTGCTGGAGCTTCTTCTCGTGACATTTCTACTGTAGCAGTTTTGTTTTTGAAATGATTCTTAACATATTCCAGGTCATTCTGCTCTTGGACTGAAATGGGAGGCTTCCTACTAGGTTTCTTCTTTCCCATGCTAAGAATAGCAGTAGATTTAACTCACAGAACAGGGAAGGGGGAGGCGGGAAACCATGGACAAGCACTGTAGCAGTTGAGAGCTTCTCTCTCTAGCTTGCCCGGGTTTGACTTTGTTATTTTTATTGCTTACAAGGATGAAGCTTTCAAAGGATTTGAAAACTTTTGAAAAAAGGTTCAAAATGAAAAAAGAATTTGTATTTCAAGCATTAGAAGTGATCATGGAAAAGAATTTGAAAACCAAAGTTTTTCAAAATTTTGTGATGAAAATGGAATTGATCACAACTTTTCAAACCCTAGAACTCCTCAACAAAATGGAGTTGTTGAGAGGAAAAATAGAGTTCTAAAAGAATTTTCAAGAACAATGCTTTGTGAAAATAATTTACCAAAATACTTTTGGGCTGAAGCGGTAAACACCTATTGCTATATCTTAAATAGAATTTTAATTAGGCCTATGCTTGACAAAACTCCATATGAATTATGGAAGGGTAGAAAGCCTAATATTTCTTATTTTCATACCTTTGGTTGTAAATGCTTCATACTAAATAACAATAAAACTAACTTAGGTAAATTTGATTCTAAGACTGATGAAGGAATATTTTTAGGATATTCAACCTCTAGTAAGGCTTATAGAGTTTTCAACAAGAGAACTCTAGTGGTAGAAGAATCCATACATGTAACTCTTGATGAGTCTAACCCAATTAGAAGTAGAGAAGTTTCTTTTAATGATAATGCAGATTTTATTCCAAGAATGGAAACTCCTACTACCATTGTTGACCCAAAGGAGAGTCCACCTCAAACAAATGGAGAGATGGAAACTCCCAAAGTAGACCAACCATCTACAAGCCAACAAGAGGATAGTCTTCTTAAAGATTGGAGGTATGTAAATTATCACCCGATTGATCAAGTGATTGGTGATCCTTTATAAGGGGTAAGAACTCGTTCCTCTATTAGAAATATTTGCAATTATGTAGCCTATTTGTCTCAAATAGAACCTAAGACATTTATCGAAGCTGAAAAGGATAATGATTGGATAATTGCAATGCAAGAAGAAATAAATCAATTTGAAAGGAACGATGTATGGAATCTAATTCCTAGACCTAAGAATCATACAATAATTGGAACTAAATGGGTATTTAGAAATAAGATTGATGAAAATGGAATAGTAACTAGAAACAAGGCTAGACTAGTTGCTAAGGGATATAATCAAGAAGAATGAATAGACTTTGATGAGACCTATGCTCCCGTAGCTAGATTAGAAGCTATTCGAATGTTATTAGCCTTTGCATGCTTTAATAAGTTTAAGTTATTTCAAATGGATGTAAAAAGTGCATTTTTAAATGGTTTTATAGAAGAAGAGGTTTATGTTGAGCAACCTCTTGGATTTGAGAATCCTAGTCTTCCAAATAATGTCTACAAGCTTTCTAAAGCACTATATGGGTTGAAGCAAGTTCCAAGGGCATGGTATGAAAGACTAAGTAAATTTTTGATTGGCAATGACTTTGTAAGAGGTAAGATAAACACAACTCTTTTTACAAAACCTCATAAAAATGACACTTTACTAGTTCAAATATATGTTGATGATATTATATTTGGTGCTACTAATGAATCTATGTGTCAAGAGTTTGCAAAATGCATGCAAGGTGAGTTTGAAATGAGCATGATGGGAGAACTTACCTACTTCCTTGGACTTCAAATCAAACAATTAAAAGGAGGCATCTTCATCAATCGATCAAAGTACACTAAGGACCTACTAAAGAGGTTCGGGATGGAAAGCTCAAAGCCACTTGGAATTCCTATGAGCACAACGACAAAACTTGATCTTGATGAATGAGGTAAATGCATAGATACTAAATATTATAGAAGCATGATAGGAGCTTTGCTTTATTTGACTGCAAGTAGACCTGATATAATGTTCTGTGTATGCATGTGTGCTAGATTTCAGGCTAATCCTAAGGAATCACATGTAGTTGCAGTAAAAAGAATCCTTAGATATCTACAAGGAACTCAAACCATAGGATTATAGTACTCTAGAGATTCATCTTTTGAGCTTGTAGGATATTCATATGCTGATTTTGCTGGATGTAGGTTAGATAGAAAAAGCACAAGTGGAACATGCCAATTCTTAGGTGCAATGTTAACCTTTTAGTTTTCTAAGAAACAAAACTCAGTTGCACTATCAACCACCAAGGCGGAATATTTAGCAGCTGGAAGTTGTTGCGCTCAAGTATTATGGATGAAACAACAACTAGAAGACTATGACATGATCTTTAAAAGTATCCCAAGTCATTGTGATAATACTAGTGCTATCAACCTGACCAAGAACCCTATTCAACACTCTAGAACTAAACACATAGAAATTAAACATCATTTCTTAAGAGACCATGCTCAAAAAGGTGATATAAGACTAGAATTCATACCATCAGAAGATCAAAGAGCTGACATTCTTACAAAACCTCTAAGTGAAGCTAGCTTCTGTAAAATTAGACTAATAATGAGATTGTTGGACTATGATAAACTGAACATCTAATTGCTTCGTCATTCATCATTATGCATATTTGACATCTAGTGAATGAGTATTAATCCTTGTTTAATATTTCTCTCACACAAGATGACATAGATAAACAAATTTCGTGCTAAGACTCAAAACTGAAAAGTTTCTCAAAGAGTCCAGTCGATTGGTAAGTCTATCCCAGTCGATTAGAAAGTCATTGCCTAATTTCTTAGTCGACTGGTAAGTCAATACCAGTCAACTAGTTCAACTAGACCTTGTTTGGAGCCAAAATTTTGAAATTCAGTTATCACCCCAGTCAATTGGTAAGAACTACCCAATCGACTGGCATCTCTCTGCTTATTCTTCCAATCTACTGGTACTAAAACCCAGTAGACTGGTATCCAAAATATTCATCTTTGCAAATGGACCCAGTCGACTGGTATCCATACCCCAATCGACTGGTATCGCGATTCTATAAATAGGCTATTCATTGTTTTCCAGATTTTTACGCCGCTTTCAAAAACCCTAACTTTCTCTCTCTACAAAATCTCGCCATTTTGATCCTAAAACCTTCAAAACACCACATAAACATATTGATCTACTCATCCCAAACATCTATTTCAACTTTTTGTGGTTGGAATCTCCCATTTCCTCTTAAATCCACTCTTACCCAAAAACTCAATTTCTTCCAAAATGTCCGAAAGAATCCTGATAAAGACCACCGTTGGGGGACCCCATGCGCCTACAAGGCCAAGGTCCACGAAATCCACGACTCCGGAGTCACAGGGGAAGGGTGTGGCTGGCTCATCAAGCAAGAAGCCCAGAACAGAGCTTGATGAGTCTCTGTTTTCCAGCCTTGCAGCGAGGGCCAAGTATAATTCAATCATTCGCAACAAGAAAATCATGACGAGTAGAGTTATCGACTTCGACTCTATTCATCATGGTAATTTTGATATTTTACCTACCTTCGAGGCAATACACTTGACCCCACTGGTCAAGGTACATGAGAAATACTACCCACGACTGATTCACCAGTTCTATGCGAACTTGGTGAAACCCAGTCCATTGGCTCTGAGATTCAGAACCAGTTTTATGGGTATGGAGTTTTAGGTCAATAATGACCTCTTGATGAGCATTTTGAGGATCCCAATAGAGCCTGGATGGATGGCCAGACAATTTTGAGGTTGAGGAGGCTTGTCAGATAGTTAGGGGCGACCCTAACTATGTGTAAAGACCCACTACATTTCACACATGTAGTGATATGCCCCTACACTCAAAATTGTTCAACCTCGTAGTGAGTTGGACCATCCACCCGAGACTAGGGAGTCGGGGGTATCTATCTAAGATAGATACAGTATTGATTTGGTGCCTTAAAACTGGACACCACTTTAATATATACCCCCTACTGCTCGCCAACATGATTAATGGCGAAGTGATTGACTCTAGATGTCTTCCCTACGGGATGCTCATCACACTCATACTTCAGCACTTCCAAGTGCCTCTCCCTTGTCCGAGGCTCAGGATATCAGGCCAAAGGACATCATCAATGTCTCCTCGCTAAAGAAGATAGGATGCACGGTCTGTGATGGCTTCATCTACTTCAAGGCCGGGAAGCACATTCGGATTGGAAAGGATGATAGTAGTGATGACGAGGATGCTGCTGCTGTTGCTGATATGGATACAGATGCCCGAGCACCTCTTCTGGGTGACTCGAGTGCTGGTCAGGCTGGGTATGACGATCTACTTCAGGCTATCACGAGCCTCCACTGACCATGCAGATTCCATGTGCCAAATTAATAATCCGCTCCCGGTTGCCTTTCTTTCATTACTTCCCAAGAAATAAGATTTGGTCCTAGAAAGACGATATAACCTGTGGTGGACCGACGACTGTCCAGGCAACCGGCCCAGTCTGCATCTACATAGCAAGAAAGAGAGAAATCATCGGTAGAAGCAAGACGTAAACCATGATTAATAGTTCCACATAAATATCGAAAAATGTCTTTGACAAACTGAAAACGAGCCATGCGAGGAGCATTCAAAAATTGACTAGCCAGATTAATAGCATATGCAATGTCAAGGCGGGTCATGGTTAAATACTATAGACCCCCAACCATACTTCAATATTCAGAGAGATCTGCTAGTAAGTCACTCTCATGTAGGGAAGGTGCAGATTGGGAAGGAAGAGGAGTTTTAACTAGTTTTGCTGATGACATAGAAAATTTTAGTAAAAGATCATTGGTGTATTTAGTTTGAGAGAGAAATAAGTTGGTGGGGCAACAGATAACTTTAATGCCAAGGAAATAATGAAGATCACCAAGATCCTTCATAGCAAACTGGTGAGATAAAGAGTGTATAAAACGAAAAAGTAAGGTGGTATTATTTCCTATGAGAATAATGTCATCAACATACAAAAGTAAAATAAGAAAACCATGATATGACTTGAGAACAAACATAGAAGTGTAAGCTCGGCTGCAAGAAAAACCAAGAGAAAGAAAGAAAGAACTGAAGCGAAGAAACCAAGCCCGAGGAGCTTGTTTCAATCAATAGTTGGATTTGTGTAACTTACAAACATGTGAGGGATGACTGCTATCAAAAAATCTGGGAGGTTGTTTCATGTACACAACTTCATTAAGATAGCCATGAAAAAAAACTTTCTTAACATCTAGTTATCTAATCACCCAAGCATGAGAAATGACTAAAGATAAAACAGTGAGTATAGTAGTAAGTTTAACAACTGGACTAAAAGTTTCAGGGTAGTCAATACCTATTTGTTAGTGGAATCCTTAAGCAACAAACCTCGCTTTCTAACACTTCACAGACCCATCAGCCCGATATTTAATCCTGTAAATCCACTTACACCTAACTAAATTTTTCATTGGATCATATAGAACCAAATCCCAAGTGTGATTAGTTAAAAGAGCATTAAATTCATCAGCCATAGCTGACCGTTACTCAGGATCTTTATTTGCTTGAGAAAAATAAGTTGGTACAGATGGCAGGGTAGTCATGGAAAGAGAGAGCAAGTAATCTTTTTTTTTTCATTTTTTAAATTGAATTCAATTTAAAAAATTTTTTGGGTTTACAAGTGCCAACCTTAGAACGAGTGATCATGGGATGACAGGATGCTTTGGTGGATGGTGGAGGAACAGTAGTGATAGAGGGAGCGACCTGATCAGTAGAGGGAAGGATAGGAGGACTGGAGGAAGCTGAGGTCGATGCTAAAAGGTCAGGTTGAGGCTGTATAGCATAAAAATTCGGTGGCGGGGATGAGGTGCTGGTGGGTATAGGAGAGGCCAAAGAGGAAAAGATCGAAGCTGGAGGCGGCAAAGCAAAAGAGCCTGGGAGTGGGGTTAAAGGAAGACTAGGAAAGGTTGTGGGGAGAGACACACGGACGAAGAGGAAGGTTGAAGTAAAGGTTTTGCACTGGTAAGTACAAGAGAAAAAGGGATAGGTTGGGTAACTGGAGTGGAGGTAACGTGTTTGGAGAGAAGAGGATAGGGAAAAGAGAGTTCATGGAAGACAACATAATGACTGGTATAGACACGACCAGTGGTAGGATCTAGACACCTAAATCCTTTATAATTTTGAGCATAGCTTAGGAAGACACATTGTTTTGAGCGAGGTACGAGTTTGTGAGGAGCATTAGCAGTGAGATTTGGATAACAAGCACACTCGAAGACACGAAAAGTAGAGTAATCGGGAATTTTATAAAACAATTTTGTATAAGGAGCTTGATTTTGTAAAATAGGAGTAGCGAGACGATTGATGATGTAAAAGGTAGTGTATATAGCATCAACCCAAAAAGACTCGGGGAGAGATGAGTGAATTAAAAGGGTGTGGGCTATTTCACTAATATGGCGATGCTTACGTTTTGCGGCGTCATTTTGTTGAGGTGTATCTGGGCAAGATATACATAAAGCAATACCATGGTACGCAAAAAATTGTTTGAAAGGCGTTTGGTCAAATTCTTTACCACCATCACATTGATTTTTTTTTTTGTTGGAAAACTGATTTTCAACGAGAACTTTAAAATTACAAAAGTGTTGAAAGACTACAGATTTTTTACGCATAAGAAAAATCCAAGAATAGCAAGAAAAATCATCAACAAAGATAACATAATAACGATAACCTAAATTTGATAAAACATGAGATTGCCAAACATCAGAATGTATTAAAGTTAATGGCTGGGCAGTACAATGCTCAATTAAATCAAACAGTAAATGTTTAGACTTGCTTAGTAGACATTCAGAACAAAAACCAAAATATTTAGAAGACAAAATAATATTCTTTTTAGTTTGTAAAAAAGATAATACACAAAGACCTAAATGACCTAGTCTACGATGCCAGACATCACCGGTGATTTGATGAGAGACCAGTGCCAGAGGTGTGGTAGTGACCTAGTCAGGAGGAAGAGGGTATAGATCACCATCACTGCAAGATTTGAGAAGAGTTCTCTCCATACTCTTATCTTTAATAACAACATGAAAAGAATCAAAGTTAGCATAACAGTTGTTATCAGAACATAAACGTTTAACAGAAAGTAAGTTGTGAGACAATTTTGGGACATGTAAGACATGATTAAAGTGAAGAGGTTTGGTGGGAATGCGTAAGAAAGTAGAACTAACATAAGTAGAACTAACATCATTAATATCAAGCAATTGTCCATTACCAACTTAAATTTTAGTTTTGCTAAAATAAAGTGTAAGGTTAGTAAGTATACCTGACTGAGGAGTCATATGAGCTGAGGCAATTGTATCAGTGTACCACTAGGTAGCATTAGACTCACCAAGGGACATAGTAGCAAAGGATTTTGCTAAGTCATGAGAGACAAAAGCATGGTTGAATCAATGAGGATAATTTAGGGCAAGGTGACCAGTGATGTGACAAATCTGACATACCGAGGGGGAGGAGCCAGGATGTGATCCAATAGACCTTCACGACTGTAAGAGGAAATACCAGCAGATCGATTCAATATAGAATTAGAGTAAGAGGATTGATCAGTACCTGAACCATGTGGAGAAGAGTCACCACAACTAGGATTACATCCACGACCCCAACCACCACCCCGATAGCTTGAGCGACCCCTGCCACGACCACGAGAGGTACCATATGTGGTGGTAGCGGAAGCAAGGCCTATAGGAGGATCAACGAATGGAGAACTAACCCGAAGATGTTTAAGTCGTTGTTCCTATAGTAGTAGCTTGGTACGTAAACTAGAAAAAGTGAGGGTGATGTTGGTGTTGGTGACCGTAGTGATGAAGCTTTCATACTTAGTAGGTAGACTTGCTAATGCATAGAAAATGAGGTTTTTGCTAGAGAGAGGTGAATTGATGGCAGTAAGAGCATCAACTATGACTTTGAGGTCTCAGAGATATTGTTCCACAGACTTGCCATCTTTAGTATGTTTGGGAAGCTTCAGTCGAAGGTTAAACTCATTGGCATTGGACTGATTAAGGTACCATTGTTCCAAGGCTATTCATACATCACGAGAAGTATGTAAATCATAAACATCTTGCAAGATGTCTGAGGTGAGAGTAGTATTAATCCAAGAGTGAAGACATTGATATATCCGAATCCATGTATTCTAGGAGAGATTCAATGTGTTTTGACCATCTGAGGTAAAGTAGAGGCGAGAAGGGTAAGGAAAAGAACCATCAACATAACCAATAATGTCATATTTGATGAGCACGGGAATAAATTGAGAGCACTAGAGAATATAGTTTGTGTTGTCTAGTTTGATAATGATAAGGTGGGTAATGCTGGGATCGGATAATAAAGGGAGGATAGGAAAAAGAGTAGTGACAGGTGGAGGGGTTAAGTGAGAGAGACCGAGAGCATGATTTAGAAAACTATGATTGGGAGCATGAGATGTGGGATCAGGTGAGAGTCAAAATCAACGACTCTACCCGTCATGATTTTCTTGTGACGGATTATTGAATTATACCTCTTTTGATCCGCTGGGCTGTAAAACAGAGTCTGCTCCAGCTCTGTTCTGGGCTCCTTGCTGGATGACCCTGCTGCTTCCTTCCCTTTCGACTCCGAAGCCGAAGGTTTTGAAGACCTTGGCTTTTTAGGTGCATTAGGTCCACTTGTTGTGAGTTTAATACGGATTTTGTCACTCATTTTGGAGAAATCTGGAGTTTTTGAAAAAAAGATTTTGGTAAAAATGAGAGATTTTAACCGTAGAAAGTTAAAAATCTCTTTAGGAATGTGTAGATCGGTGTGTTTAGAAGGGATTTGGATGGTTTTTGGATCAAAAGGATGAATTTTTCTAGAGAAAGAAAGCTTAGGTTCTTTGAAAATGGCGTAAAAATGGCGAAAATGAACAGTCCCTTTTATAGAATCGCGATACCAGTTGACTGGGGTCGATATACCAGTCGACTGGGTAAACGTACCAGTCGACTGGGTAAACTGGCAGTGAGTTACCAATCGACTGGGCTAACTTTACCAGTCGACTGGAGGACAAGGGTTTTTCAAAAAAATTGGCTCCAAATAGGATTTGATCTTATAGACGACTGGAGAAGACTTACCAGTCGTCTGAAATATTTGGCAGAGAATTACCAGTCGACTGGGTCAAAAGTACCAGTCGACTGAAAGATCAGGCAGAGACTTACCAGTCGACTGGAGCACATTTACCAGTCGACTGGATCCTGAGTAAAATTTCCAGTCCTGAATTTTTTTAGCACGATTTTGTTTATCTATGACATTTTTGAGTGAGGGGAATAATTAAACATGAATTAATACTCTATCACTCAATGTCAAACATGCAAATGATGAAATGAGATGCAATCAAACATTTAGTTTATCAAAATCAAGCAATCCCATCAACATTCTAATCTTACAAAAACTAGCTTCACTTAAGGGTTTCGTAAGAATATCAGCAATTTGATCTTCTAAAGGTATGAATTCTAATCTTATATCACCTTTTTGAGCATGATCTCTTAGAAAATGATGTCTAATCTCTATATGTTTGGTTCTAGAGTGCTGAATAGGATTTTTGGTTAGGTTGATGGTACTAGTATTATCACAAAATATAGGAATATTTTTTAGACTCATGCCATAGTCTTCTAGTTGTTGTTTCATCCATAGTACTTGGGCACAACAACTGCCAGCTGCTACATATTCCGCCTCAGCGGTTGATAGTGCAACTGAATTCTGTTTCTTGGAGAACCAAGAAGTTAACATAGCACCTAAGAATTGGCATGTTCCACTTGTGCTCTTTCTATCTAACCTACATCCAGCAAAATCAGCATCTGAATATCCTACTAACTCAAAAGATGATTCTCTAGAGTACCATAATCCTATGGTCTGGGTCCCTTGTAGATATCTAAGGATTCTTTTTACTGCAACTACATGCGATTCCTTAGGATTAGACTGAAATCTAGCACAAATGCATACACTGAACATTATATCAGGTCTACTTGCAGTCAAATATAGTAAAGCACCTATCATGCTTCTATAATATTTAGAATCTACAGTTTTACCTCCTTCATCAAGATCAAGTTTGGTGGTTGTACTCATAGGCGTTCCAATTGGCTTTGAGCTTTCCATCCCGAACCTCTTAAGTAGGTCCTTGATGTACTTTGATTGATTGATGAAGATGTCTCCTTTTAGTTGTTTGATTTGAAGACCAAGGAAGTAGGTAAGTTCTCCCATCATGCTCATTTCAAATTCACCTTGCATGCACTTTTCAAACTCTTGACACATAGATTCATTAGTAGCACCAAATATAAAATCATCAACATATATTTGAACTATCAAAGTGTCATTCTTGTGAGTTTTTGTGAAGAGAGTTGTGTCTATTTTACCTCTTACAAAATCATTATTAATCAAAAATTTACTTAATCTTTCATACCATGCTCTTGGAGCTTGCTTCAACCCATATAGAGCTTTAGAAAGTTTATAGACATGATTTGGAAGACTAGGATTTTCAAATCCAAGAGGTTGTTCAACATAAACCTCTTCTTCTATAAAGCCATTTAAAAAGGCACTTTTCACATCCATTTGAAATAGTTTGAATTTATTAAAGCATGCAAAGGCTAATAACATTCGAATAGCTTCTAATCTAGCTACAGGAGCATAAGTTTCATCAAAATCTATTCCTTCCTCTTGGTTATATCCCTTAGCAACTAGTCTAGCCTTATTTCTAGTTACTATACCATTTTCATCCATATTATTTCTATATACCCATTTAGTTCCAATAATTGAATGATCTTTAGGTCTTGGAACTAGTTTCCAAACATCGTTTCTCTCAAATTGATTTATCTCTTCCTGCATTGCAATTATCCAATCATTATCTTTTTCAGCTTCTATAAATGTCTTAGGTTCTACTTGAGACAAATAAGCTACAAAATTTCAAATATTTCTAATGGAAGAGCGAGTTCTTACCCCTTGTGAAGGATCACCATTTACTTGATCAATTGGATGATGATTTACATACCTCCAATCCTTGGGTAGATTTTCCTCTTGTTGACTTGAGGATGGTTGGTCCAAATTGGGAGTTGCCATCCCTTTATTTGTTTGAGAAGAACTCACTTTTGGGTCAACAATGGGAGTAGGAGTTCCCATTCTTGGAATAAAATCTGCATCATCTTTAAAGGAAACTTCTCCACTACTCATTGGGTTAGATTCATCAATAGTTACATGCACAGATTCTTCTACTACTAGAGTTATCTTATTGAAAACTCTATAAGCCTAACTAGTAGTTGAATATCCTAAAAATATCCTAAAAATATCCCTTCATCGGTCTTGGAATCAAATTTACCCAAGTTAGTTTTATTGTTATTTAAGATGAAGCACTTACTACCAAAGGCACGAAAATAGGAAATATTGGGCTTTCTTCCTTTCCATAGTTCATATGGTGTTTTATCAAGCAAGGGCCTTATCAAAATTCTATTTAAAATATAGCAAGAAGTATTCACGGCTTCAGCCCAAAAATATTTTGCTAAATTATTTTCACAAAGCATTGTTCTTGAAAATTCTTCTAGAACTCTATTTTTCCTCTCAACAACTCCATTTTGTTGAGGAGTTCTAGGAGCTGAAAAGTTGTGATTAATTCCATTTTCATCACAAAATTTTGAAAAGCTTTGATTTTCAAATTCTTTGCCATGATCACTTCTTATGCTTGAAATACAAATTCTTTTTTCATTTTGTACCTTTTTGCAAAACTTTTCAAATCCTTTGAAAGCTTCATCCTTATAAGCAATAAAAATAACAAAGGTATATCTTGAATAGTCATCAACAATAACAAGAGCATATTGATGACCACCTAGACTAATGGTACTAATTGGACCAAATAAGTCCATATGCAAAAGTTCCAAAGGTCTAGTAGTTGAGACTACATTTTTTGCTTTAAAAGATATCCTAGATTGTTTTCCCATTTGACAAGCATTGCAAATTTTGTCTTTCTCAAAATTGATTTTAGGAAGTCCAATAACTAAATCTTTTCTTGAAACAATTTTTAGCAAATTCATGTTTACATGACCAAGCCTTCTATGCCATAGCCATTGATTTTCACTAAAAGCAGGAAAACATTTTTCATTATCGGAATGCAAAGATTTCAAATCAACTATATAGACATTTTCATGTCTATGGCCAATGAATTTGATCTTGCTGCTCTTGATGTCTATAACTAGACAATGAGAGGTCTCAAATGTGACTTTATATCCTTTGTCACATAATTGACTAATGCTAAGTAAATTTGGCTTAAGGCCTTGTACTAGCAATACATTATCTAAGGTTGAGAAATCATTACCGACTTTTCCATGCCCGATGATCTTTATTTTAGTATTGTCTCCAATGGTCACAAGTCCACCATCTCTTAGAGTTAGCTCCTTGAATACGCTTTTATCACCGGTCATATGCTTCGAGCAACCGCTATCAAGGTACCAATAGTTACCTTTCTCCTTGGTGTGAAGACAAATCTACATCACACAAGGATATACGATAGCACTTTTAGGTACCCAAAATTTCTTGGGTCCTTTGGGGTTAGTCCTGGAAAATATGGTTCCTTTTGGGACCCATACTTTCTTAATATGAGGTGCTCTATGAACAAGTTGATGATGCACAGTCCTAGCATGATAGTCATAGAAATTTCTAGGATGTCTTACATGTGAATTCCTATAAACCTTAGGATAATAGTTCCTAGGATACATGTTTCTATGGTAAGGAGTATGAAAATTCATGTCATTCTATAAAGAGTATGATGATGCATTCTAGGATACCCATGATGATAATTCCTAGGATGAGCACGAGCAGAATGCATTATTTGATTATACACATTGTTCCTAGAATGAGCATGATAATTATTTCTAGGATGTGTATGAGCATTTCTAGAATGAGCATACATATAAGCATGAGTATTTTTAGAATGCTTCAATTTAGTATGATCATTTAAGTTTCTAGACTTCCTAGCATTTATCGAGGGAGTGCTTTTAACAATGCTAGGAGCTTTTGAAGTAGAGGCTCCATCTACACAAGAGGCTTTCATGAATAAGCTCTCTTTTGTTTTTTGTTTTCCCAATGGAGAATATCCTACACCAGATTTTCCTCCACTTAATCTTTGGGAAGAAAGCACTTCATCAAGTTTTTCTTTACCAAGCATAAGTCTAGATATAGTGCTGTTTAATTCAGAAATTTTATTTTTCAAATTCTCATTTTCATCTTTAAGAAAATCTTGAGACGAATCATACAGTAAAGATGATAATTTTTCTTTTTCTTCTCTAAGAATTATCATTTCTTTAGAAAGAGATGATACTTCTTTCTTAAGAACAGAATTTCTAGAATCAAATTTCTTTAATTCTTCATGCATTTCATTTATGAATTCTAGCAGTTCTTCACTACTAGTAACAATATTATTTTTTGAAGAGGGAGAAGATGTTACCTCACTTTCATCATCGGTTGCCATCAAACAAAGGTTGGCAATTTCCTCGTATCTGATTTCTTTGTCTGATGACTCATCTTCTTCGTCATCGCTCCAGGTAGTTGCTACCATAGCTTTCTTCTTGAAGCCCTTGTATGGTTTGTTTGAAACCAGACAATCAGCTTTTATATGTCCTGACTTTTTGCAGCCATAGCACATAAGTGGTTCCCTTTTTGAGGTGGGATCCTTTGAGTAAGGTTTCTTGCTTTTCTTCAAGAACCTATGGAATCGTTTGGTGATTAAAGCCATTTCACCATCCTCTTCACTGCTCTCTGTTTCTTGTTCTAATTCCTTTTCTTTGTTGCTCGTAGAAGCTTTGAGAGCAATTTGCTTTTTCTTCTTCTCATCATCATTGATGATGGGAGTCATTTCTTCCATCTCGTATGTCAATAATGACCCAAGCAGCGTCTCAACATCAAGCTTGTCAAGATTTTTGGCCTCCTGAATGGCTGTCCTCTTTGGTTTCCATTCTGGTGGCAGAGATCTTAAGATTTTTCTGGTTAGTTCAACTTCCTCAATATTCTTGCCAAGCAATTTTAAACCATTTATAATAGTAGTGAATCGTGAGTGCATTTCGGAAATGGTTTCGTTAGGAGACATCTTAAAAGATTCATACTCAGAAATTAGCATGTAAATTTTAGACTTTTTTACTTCACTTGTTCCTTCATATGTGACTTGCAATATGTCCCATATTTCTTTAGCAGAAACGCATGCAGATATTTTGTTATATTCAGAAATATCTAATGCACAATGTAGCATGCTTGTTGCTCTACTATTGAGAGACATCGTTCTACAATCCTCGTCAGTAAACTCAGTTTTGAGTTTAGGCATTGTATGAAGAGTCTCTCCAATAACTATTTCTTTTGAAGGAATTTTAGGTCCTTCTTCTATAATTCTCCATAGATTGTAATCTTGTCCTTCGACGAAGATTTTCATTCTATTTTTCCAATAGTTATAATTTGAGCCATTGAACAATGGTGGTCTAGTATAAGAGTGTCCCTCAGAGTAGCTATTTGCTGCCATTGGATCAACTCTAGGATTTTAAGCCTAATAAAGAGAACGAGGCTCTGATACCAATTGTAGCTCAAGGTTTCAACCCAAGAGGGAGGGTGAATTGGGTTTTTAAAAAAGTTTTCGCGGAATTAATATAAGTTATAAAAACTAACAAGCAATAGATAATAAATACAAGTAATGAGCTGTAAATAAAGAGTTTAAGGAAAGAGGATGCAAATACAGTTATAGTGGTTCGGCAATATCGAATTCGTTCCGACCCTACGTCCACTCTCTTCAAGGAACACCTTGAAGTAATCCACTAAGAAAACTTAGTCGCACAACTTAGCCGGGTGTTGCACAAACCGTACACAAGCAAATTACAGGAATTGCTTAAACCGAAAAATCTCTTTCCTTTCGGAAGTTTCCCCTTCCTCTCAGAAGTAATCCCTTTACAAAGATGGTGTAAAGTAAAAGGTAGAGAAATAGCAAATGAAAGCTTATTACAACAGAAATGTCTCTCTTTCAAAGTAAAGCTTGAAGAAATGGCTCAATAAGATTATTTCAAAGCTTTTTGTGTTTCAAGAGTATAAAAACTTGATTATGTAAGATCAACTCTTTTTGAATATGTGCAGCTTGTCATTGAATGCTTAACTGAATGGGTTTATATAGCAATCAATTAATATGGCCGTTTAGGACTTTAATTTGAAAAAGATTTACTTTAAAACGTTCAGATTTGGAGTCCAGCGGTCATAATTTTTGAATTACCAGTCGACTGGGTCGAGATACCAGTCGACTGGGTTCACTTGAAAAATACTCGTTTTCAGACCTTCTGGGTATCCAGTCGACTGGTATATATCATCCAGTCGACTGGGGACTTTCTGTCCATTTTACCAGTCGACTGGGTTGTTTCATCCAGTCAACTGGAGACTTACTGGTCAAAGTACCAGTCGACTGGGTTAATTCATCCAGTCGACTGGGTACCTTCTGACCCATATACCAGTCGACTGGTATATGTACCCAGTCGACTGGGTTGTCTTCCAACCTAGTTTTTCTTCTGTTTTTCATCAAAAACATTTAAAAATAATGGTTTTAAAAAAATCTTTTGTGTTTGAGCCTTTGAACAAGCTAATACAATGTATGAGTGAGACTTACATTGGTTCTAAACCTTAAGACCTATTCTAGATCTTCAGTCTTCACTTGATACTTGATTTGGTTCGAGTTTTTGCACTTTGTTCCTTGGTTGAATGTGTTTGATCCTTAATACAACTTAGTTTAAACATGTTAGTTAAATAACAGTTATGTTTTGCCATCATTAAAATACGGGCGAGGGTCAACAGTCACTAATCAACTCCATCCACCTCCTCTGCCTCAAATTCAACTCTTTATGGGTAGGTAAACGCGTCAAAATTTTATGATCAATAAAAATTTCACAAGTGGCTCCATATAGATGATGTCTCCAAATTTTCAAAGCAAAAACTATGACAGTCAATTCTAAATCATGGGTCGGGTAATTTCTCTTATGGTTCTTCAATTGTCTAGAAGCATAAGCTATAACTCTCCCATGTTGCATCAACACACATCCCAACTCTTGATGTGATGCATCACTATATACCAAAAATCCTTCATCACCAAAAGGAAGCACTAATACCGAAGCAATAGTCAATTTCTCTTTTAACAGCTGGAGACTCCTCTCACATTCTTCTTACCACCTAAACTTCATTTTCTTTCTGGTTAATCTAATCAATGGTCCAGCAATCATAGAAAATTTTTGGATAAACCTCCTATAATAACTAGCCAACCCCAAAAACCTTCTAATTTTAGTTACACTAATGGGTCTTTCCCAATTCAACACTGCCTCTTCATTCTATGAGTCAACTGTTATCCTATCTCCTGACACAACATGCCCTAAGAAAGATATTTCATTTAACTAAAACTCACACTTAGAGAACTTTGCATATAATTTCTCTCTCCTCAGAATTTCTAACATTATCTCTAAATGTTGCTCATGCTCCTCTTTATTCTTCGAATATACCAGAATATCATCAATAAATACAATCACAAATCTATCTAAGAATGGTTTAAACACCCGACTCATTAGATCAATAAATGTTGTAGGAGCATTAATTAACCCAAATTGCATCACAAAGAACTCATGATGGTCATAACATATCCTAAAAGCAGTCTTAGGTACGTCCCCCTCATTTATCCTCAATTAATGATAACTCGATCTCAGTTCTATCTTAGAAAACACCCTAGCTCCTTGTAACTGCTCGAATAAATCATCTATCCTGGGAAAAGAATATATGTTCTTAATGGTGATCTTATTCAACTGTCTATAATCAATACAGAACCTCATCGTTCCATCCTTATTCTTCACAAACAACACAGGGGCTCCCCAAGGCGACATACTAGGTCGAATAAACTATTTATCTAATAACTCCTAAAGCTGAATTTTTAACTCTCTTAACACAGTTGGTGCCATTCTATAAGATGCTATAGATATGGGTGCTAATCCTAAAATCACCTCAATAGAAAACTCAATCTCCCTGTTGGGAGGCAAACCAGACAACTTCTCAAGGAACACATTAGAAAAATCTTTCACTACCAAGATTTCTTCTAATTTCCTAATCTTCTTTCTAGAATCCACCACATACACCAAATACCCCTTACAACCCTTAATCAACCATTTACTAGTAATCAGATCAGAAATAAGATAGTTGGCAAGTATCTTACATTCTCTCTGAAATTAAACTCATCTTGTCCTGGTATCTTGAACACCACATTCTTCCTAAAATAATCTACCCAAGCATGATATGCAGATTACCAATTCATTCCCAAAATTAAATCAAAATCTGTCATATCTAAAGGCAACAAATCAACTTCAAATTCTCTATCAACCATACTAATCACACAACCCCGATAAATTTTGCTGATAATAATCATATCTCCAGTAGGAATCTCAACAATAACAACATGCATCACAGGACTAACACTAACTTTAATAGATTTCATATAAGCACTAGATGCAAAAGAATGAGTTGCACCAAGATCAATCAATAATCTAGCAGGTCTATCGAGAATAGATACCATACCCATAACAATATCAGGAGTAGCCAATGCATCCTGTTGGGTCAATGCATAGACTTTGCTGTCTCTGGGCTGTAACTAAGCACCGCGTCCTCTCTCAATTACTGATATGCTAACTCTACCCCGCATACTCTCTTATCCACCACCTCTCTCCACCTTTCTTCTCCTAACCCTTCTAGGACCTATCTCAACATATTTCCCCACTGGACAATCTACACCAACATGTCCTCTCTCACCACATACAAAGTGTATATGAGTAAGTAAATTCTGAGACAGATGCCCCATCTAATTACATCTAAAGCAAACCATTAGCTCTCAATTATACATCAAATTACCACTTCCTTTCGGTGGGATACCTACTCATCTACCATAACTCCCAGTTCCATTAGCCTGTCTACCAAATCTAAAGGTCCCACCAATATTACTTTGAGCTACAAAAGCAACAGATCTTGCTTGCTTCTGACTCTATACTATAGTTCCTTATGGCAAAGAATGCCCCCTCTAGGGTGGCCTCCCACCCTGCACACTCATACTGCTGTCACCTCTTAGTTCCTCAAATCTAGACCTCTTTAGCCAATACCTTATACCTCTAAACTTCATCAAGTCCTTCTCAATCTGTAATGCTTTATCTACTAGTATAGCATAATTCTCAATACCCATATAAGAGAGTTTAGTCTGAATATCATAGTGTAACCCATCTAAAAATCTCTTACATTTCCTCTCCTTCGTATTCACTAACTCAGGTAAAAACCTTGATAGAGCTATAAATTTACTATCATACTCAGCCACAGATAAAGTACTCTACCTTAAATGAATAAAATCTCTCTCTTGCTGTGCTTGAAATGTATATGGAAAATACTTCGCAAAGAATACATCCTTAAAATTAGGTTGTTCTACCTATGTAATCAATCTAGACAGAATATCCTTCCACCATTGAGAAGCCTCACCTTGCAGTATAAATGAAGCAAAAGCAACCTTCTGTCTATTTGTCACTGGTAAGACTTCAAAATATTTCTCAATCTGTCTAATCCACTATTCAGCTTCCACAAGATTTACATATCCTCTAAAAGACTGGAGTTTAAACTTAAGAAATCTAACAAAACAATCCCCTTGCATCTCATGTTCAAACACACCATCTCCCTTATGAGCCTTTTATATCACCACATTAGGTTATATTCTACCCCCTTTCTTCTAATCCCCTCTATAAATTATCAACCCTTTCTTCTACTGCATTCATTCTTTCTATAGCACGATCAAGAACTTCTTTCAACTCATCCCTCTTAATATAATATTCTTGCCCACCTCTACTAGTACCAGCTACACTAGCAACCTGTTCCCTTGCATGAACCACAAACTCAACCTCCCCCTCTACTTCAACTCTTCTAAATATTGGGGGTCTACTACGTCCCCTCTGGTTCAGAACTCTACCTCTAGCTCTAGCACGTCGACATGTCATCCTCAGACTCTGCATTAAAATATAATTCATTTAAATCTTCTGTTTCTTTAAATTTTTATGCAGTTTAAAGAATCGTAAAACATGAAATCCTAGCATGACACATATATGTAACAATATAAAAACATCAATCAACTGAATGTATATATATATCTATATACATCAATCTTCAACCCTTAACAGGGGAGTTACATTATTAAAATTTTAACTGAAATAATATATACAACATATGATGAATAGATACTTACAATTTTTTTTCTTTCTTCCATTAGTCTGAGGATGTGGACCACATGGCTTATAGAAAATGATTCAGCCTCAATCTCCGCTCATAATTCTATTTGTCCTGCCCGTTTCTTGAAATTATTTAATAATGAGCTTCACAAGCTCAGTGAATTAAATTTACTAGAAATATTTAATTGTTCAAATAGTGTTTCAATATTCGTTCATCTATATCTCATATTATAGATGATAATAGCATTCTATTATTGCTAATCATATTATAATCCTTATCATTTATCAATATCTTCTTCTCATATATTTAATCATCTTGAGACTATCAATTCTACCTCATAATTACCTCGTTATGAGATTCATAGCATATAATCAATCACTCAGAAAATTCTTATCATATTATACTTTCATATTTCTTTCTCATCATATCTACTCGCTGTGAGACTCATTCATCTATTAATAAATTTTCAATGAAGAATAACACTTTAACATCTCAAGCAATAATAATAAATATTTAAAACAAATGCAATGCATGAATTTAAATTAAATTATTATTTGAGAACGTCTTCCCACATGTTGACGTGTTTTAGCTTAGACCGGTTACCTTCCCAATTCTTTTATTTCCAGCATATACCGGCTGTCACGGTTTTATTTAGACCGGTTGCCTTCTCAGTTTTTTTATTTCCAGCATATACCGGCTGTCATGGTTCTTGTATTTCATTTAGACTGGCTGCCTTACCGATTCTTTTATTTCCAACATATACTGGTTGTCACGGTTTCATTTAGACCAACTGCCTTCTCGGTTATTATATTTTCAGCATATAATGGCTGTCACGGTTCCTTTTATTTCATTCAGACCGGCTACCTTCCCGGTTCTTTTATTCATGCATATATATATGAACAATAATATGAAATATGCATATGAACAATAATAAAACAACAAGCATACATTCAAACATTCAATTTAGCTATCTAGCTCTTTCTTAAAATTATTATTTTTATCATATTCATTAAATTAGCTCCTCATATATCACATCAAATTATCAATCATAATTTCAATAATATTACTTCTCATATAATATATCTTTAACATATCAATTATTCCTATCATATCCATCAACCAACTTTCATATATCATCCAATCATAGTTTAATAATTAATTCAAATATCATCACTTTATATTTCATATTTATCTTTATTACTAAAAGTAAATCTAACTCATCGCGTAGCACTTAAAGCTACCCATGGATCAACTGCTTGCCTTTCCTACTCTTTTCAACAATTTCTCCCTATTGTTGATCGTCAACATTTGACATAATATTTATATTAAAAGTTTTAATTTATTCTTCAATTTTTCCGTAATTCATACCTTTAAATTTTTACATCAAATTCTGGGTATTTTTATGTATGCTTATTTCAAAAAAATAAAATTCACATTACTACCTTTTGTTTTTCTTAGAGCTTTCCTTGACTCTCTTTAATATTCTCCCGTGAACCTCTTCAAAATTTTATTCTTTCAACCTTTCTTTCAGTCCCCAAATATTTAAAGAAATAGAGTAATTTGAATTTAAGAAAGAAGAAAACCAAACAGAATTTGATAAGAAATACTTAAAACAAAACAAAAATTTAAATTCGTATATAAAAACGGTTTGCCACCGTTTCAGTATCGTTTTTAAACATTTTAGATGTTTAGTGTTGTATCATTCTTCCAATTAGTGTCCAAGGGTGACAACATCTAAAGGTCCAGGTGTTGTCCCACCATTCTTTTTCAAAAGGATTATTTTATTCAATAATAAATCTTTAATATATATTATTTTAATTCCATGTCATATTTATCAAATTGCTTCTTTACCTTTACTTTAAGAACACGGTTGTTACAGATACCAGCTTAAAAGAGCATGGTTCAGGTACCCATGGACTGTCCCAAATCAGTACCTTTTCACTAGTGCCAATGCACCATCTCAGTCCTTTTTCCAATGTTGCTCGACCCTCCCAAATACTACACCAAGTATATGATGGATTTCTACCAAGTGGGCCTTCTAAAAATGAACAGCGAGGAAAATAACGAGCTTTCAATATCGAATGACATAGAGACAAAGAAGTTTTGATTAGTCTCCATCCTTGTTTCGCAAGCTTCACCATGTTGAAAATGTTTGGATTGCGAAAGTCCAAACCACCCTCATACTGGTGGGCACATCTTTTCCCAACTCAACCAATGAATTTTACGCTCCTTATCTTTTTGACCCGAACAAAATCTACTCATCATCGCTCCTAACTCCTTACATAAGGAGATTGGAATTTTGAAATAGGTTATGGTGTATGTTGGCATCGCTTGTGCTATTGCCTTAATTAAAACTTCCTTTCCAGCTTTCGACAACAATCTTTCTTTCCCGCCTTGAATAAACCCCACACCAGATCTTTTATTGTCTTGAAAGCTATATTTTTTTTTATCTACCTACCAAAGTTGGCAACCCAAGGCACCGTTCATGACACACTACACTTGGAATCTGAATTGAATTTACCACCATTTCCTTAACTGCCTCATTGCAATTCTTACTAAAAAATACAGCCAGTTTTTTCAAAATTCATCTTTTGTCTACAGCTATGTTCATACAGTTGCAAAATCTCATTTAAAGTCTGGCAATCCTCTTCCCTAGCTCTCGCAAAAATAAGACTATCATCAGCAAATAGTTTAGGGTTTTAGGGTCTAGAGTTTTAAGGTTTAGGGTTTACTGTTTTGGATTTGGGCTTTATAGTTTAGGGTTTAAGGTTTAGAGTTTCGGTTAATTAGGGTTTAAGGTTTGATAGTTTGGCGGAATTAACCGTTCATTCGGTATAATGATTTTTCAATCTGGAATATCATCAATAGACATGTAATCGTCAGTGATACTATTTTTTTGCTAGTTGATGAACTTAATTTATAATTAAAATCCGTGAAATTTAAAATTGATTTCATAATTTAAAAAAATATGAACCAATCCACTTTTGCGTTCTTGTCGTTACAATCTTTTAGTCTTACAACGAAAAATTTTCCGTTGCGATTTTGGCAAAAAATTATCACTGATGAAAATATCTTTCAGTGATAGTTTTTATCTGTCCCTGACGAGTTCTAAAAAAATATGTAAGAATTTTATAATTTATTTTGAAAACACCAATTATCAATGTGGAAAAATAAATTAATAGTTTTCTTCATTAAATAATTTTCAAAAATATTTTTTAATAATAAAAAAATTAATCAATGATAAGTTTTTTTATTAAATAATTTAAAAATAAAATTAACCAACGAATTTTTTGAATAAAGCCCAACCCAATAATTTAAAATATTGTCACCATAGACTCAACATATACCGACGAATATTAAAAATCCGGAATTTAGAACCATCAATCTATTACCCAAAAAAAGGCTCCCCAACTCCCGCGAAGAATTTCGCTGTAAAATTAAATGTATCTAAATTTTTTTTTAAAAAAAAAAAATAGGGCAATACCCAATTATCCATTCCTCTGATTTGCTCGCACTTAGGGCTGTTCAATTCTCCAATGTATAAACCCTGCTCATTTCTCTTATTTTCCTCTCGACTTTGGACATTATAATTTGCTAAACCATAAAGGCGCCGCACGTCACCTCCCTCAGCGATTTGACGCTCCACCGACCAGCCACAAGCCACCACCCGTCTGACCGTCCGTCGCTAAAATTTAGCTTCTCTACTTTCTCGACTGTCCCTCGATTCGACGCGCCACCAGCCACCACCAAACCCCTAAATCATTGATCAATTTCTTCGATTGAGGTAAGATACTAACAAGTTCTAACCCTAACAAGTTTTCTTCTTCTAACCCTCTCTCTGAGTCTTGCTTTCGGCCACTACCAGCCGTCGCACGTCCATTTCTGTACATCTCCGCTGCGCAAATCTCCAATCAGACTGCTCTCTGTCTCTCTCCGATCTCCCTTGAAAGGTAATGCTCATAGGAGTTGTAAATTATAAATAACTCATTTTTTAGAATACAACCGTAATAGCTGAGGTAGGATTCTATTTTTTAATTACGAAGCATAAAAAAATTGTTCATATGGGAAATAATTTTTTGGGAGATGCTAACCTCACTGCTCGATGAATATAGCCATATGAAAAGCTTCCTATTAAACAACTTTCCCTTGAGATGCTTTCCACTTGATTAGATTTTTTTAATTTTTAAACAAAGAGTCTCATGCTGAACTAGTTTATACTTTCTTTGATAAGGGAATTAGTTTCATACTAACACTTAAATGGTTCAATTTTTGAGACATGGATGCAGAATTAATTTATTGTTTGGATCTGTGAATACCAAGCAGGTTTGAACCCGAGATAGTAATCTAAGGATGTATTTCGTGTTTCTCAGAATGGTCAGCATCTTGAGTGGTTTGGAGGTAATGCTAGCTTCAATTTTTCTAAAAACAATTAATGATCTTTTGACCCCTTAACATATGAAGGATAATTTTTAGTTAATATGATAAGCATGACCTACATGTTTTTTTCTAAGTGGAATACGTTAATTTCATTTTAAGATGGATAAATCAGATTGAAAAAGTTTACCAAATTGTAGATCTACCAGAGGCACATAACATGTCTTTGCTTTTATATGTGTTTCCTGTTGTGGTGCTTATGAATTGGTAGGGTTTGGGAAGCATGAGCTGACTTGTCATTTACAATTGCTGTTGTCCTCTTATTTCAAGTAACTCTTGTTTCAAGTGAGCCTATCCCTCATAAGTCTCACGTGCGGTCAAGTTTGGGAATTTTACTTATAATCTCTACAGCCACAACTTTCTTCATTTTGGACAAGTAACATCCATCTATATTAGTTATTTTCATACGTTAGGTCATCTGGTAGTAAAGTTGTGCATTTTATGCACTAAAATCTTTTTAAAAATTGAGGTCACTATTATAGTTCTCATTTAAGTTGGATAATGAATGCCTATATATTATGCTAGTTAGTTAATACTTGGATGTATTGCCAAACATTTGCAATTCAAAGAAATGGTAATAAAATGCAATAATTGCACAGTTTGGTTATAAAATCTGTTTCTGAGTGGTATTAATATTTTTGCTGGAGGTATGATGGAAAAAGTTCATATGATTTCGTTGGCTGTAGAACTTTATTTATACATACTAATGCATACACAAGTATGAATATATGTATATATATGTGTGTGTGTGTATATTTGGGGTATTTTTCTTCAATGCTTTCTGCTTCCTGATTTTCAGGTGTTCACTTCGGGAATCTTGAACAATGTTACCTGATGAGAGAGATTTTGAAGGGAGTTGAAGGAGAGGGGAGAATGCAGGGTTTTGGGGGGAGAAAAACAATGGAACAGATTCTTCAAAATATGGTTTATCGAGTGAAAATAAGGTTTGAATGCCTCATTTCATTGTCTGTTGATAACATCTTGCTTGTTTGTTTCCCCGTTCAAAATGTTGTAAACTAAATAAAACTTCTATTCTCTATCAAGAGATCAAGGAGAAATTATCAGAAATTGGTGGCCGGTTAGATTACCATGTCTTAAAAAAGAGCTTGTAGATGAAATAGAAACTCTGTGGAAAGATGCTGCAATTCAGGTAGCTGTTGTTCCATTGATAATATATACGTTGATTGCTCTGCATTATTCAGTCTCAAGTTTTAATGCAGTTGTTTAGTACTTTTAATTCGTTTTGGGAGATTTATTTTAGAGGAAATATTTCATTGTTTGTTTCATTCTATACATATAGGAAACATATGCTCGTGGTAATGAACTGCAAGTTCCACAATATACATGCTTGTGTGGTTCTAAATTGTATTATAGCATCAATTAGATGGTTAGGACTATTTGCTAGAAGTGCCATGTATAATGACAGTATTTATACTATGTATTTTTCTGGGGGGAGACTGTTATTTAATATTTATATAAAGTTCATGTAGAACTGTAAGCTTAAAACAAGAATTTATTTTTTGGTGCAACTAATTCCTCCATAATTGATATGCAATTGTTCCTTGATTGTTAGATTAAGAATCTCTTTGTTGATGTTAATTGATCAACTCTGTTTGTTTGTTGTTTTTGTAAGTTTTCTTATCTTCTTTTTCCAAATTTAATTTCATCTGTGGTGTTTTCTCTGAAATTTTGAGTGTGGATCAAATTGTGCGTGCGCGTTGTGTGTGCATTGTTTGTGTATGCTTGTGTTGCTTAAATGACTGAATTTTCGGCAATTTCCTCAATGATAACGTGTGGATCAAATATTCATTGTTGTGCTTTTAAGTAGCTATGTGCTGTCACACAAAGTTGATTGTAAAATGACTTGAATGTTTTGATGCATTCAGTTTTGCTCAGGAAGCTCTCTGCTTGTACCCCTTTTTACTTCTCATGAGCACAACTCAGTTGGATTTCAAACACATGGATTTCAAATTCATTTGTTATTATATTTTTTACCTTACTTATTTCTAATAAAAGAAACCAACTTCTACAGTTACCATCTCAAAAAACTTGTGTGGATAAGGACTTTACCCCAAAACCTTTTGTGCAAGTAAATAGCTGCTTAACTGCTAGAGTCAGAGGCCATTCATATATATGAGATGGCCTAGTAAGGCATGAATCAATGAGTTAAAAAGTACTTGATTTCTCAAGGTGCCATGATGGAAATGTGTTGATACTTGATTATGATATAGAAAGGTTGGGTCTGGAAAACTAATAAAGGGTTGTTTCTTTATGTCTTACTTTTAATCTAACAAGTGTTTTTTTTGCCATAATTAGACAAAATATATGATTCTCAACTCTACATATTTGCTCCTCTTTCAACATTTATTAGAATAGGTAAAATGGTAAGGTGGTCTTTTTTTTTTCTTTTTGGGTGTTGTATTTTTTTGGTGACTTGGGTTCTTACATAAGTTTCTCTTCTCAACAGAATGAACATGATTCAGAAGATACAAAAGAGAGCATTGCTGCAACTTTTGTGACCAAGTTTTCATGTATTAATTTCCTAAAACACTCCAAGAAATTAGGATCTCAAACATTTAAGATAAGAGTGATTTTTTTTTGTTCAATTCAAATGTTCTCATATATATATATGTTAGACTATGTAAAATTTTATCATTTGAATTGTTTCATTTACTTGTTCTTAGATGAATGAAATTATTTCTTCATATAGTGTTTATGTGGTCTATTGTTTATTTTGATATTTTATTAGATATTATGATTTATAAACAAGCAAATGGAAAATATGAGGAAAAAATTGTAAATCTAATTGAAGCTGGCATATATATACAATGATGATTATGAAACCGTTGTATGGGTTAATGAGCTATACCGATGGATAAAATCCGTTAGTAAAGGTATTTATATCGATAGTTTATAAAACCATAAGTAAAGTAGTTATATCGACGGTGTTTAAAATCGTAAGTAAAGATGTCTATATCGACGGTTTATAAAACCATAAGTAAAGTATTTATACTGACTGTTTTTAAAACCGTAGGTAAAGGTGTTTATACTGATGGTTTATAATACCGTAAGTAAAGGTATTTATACCGATAATTTTTAAAACCGTAAGTAAAGTTCTTTTGTCTATACCGATATTATGATATTTCTTGCTACGTTTCTTAAAACCGTTGGTATAACCAAAAAATGTCTATATTGATGTTTTTTTTGTCTTTAGCGACGAATTTTGACCATCAGTATATGTCAATTTTTTTGTAGTGATAGTTACCAGAGGATAATTGTAGACCCTTGTGTTAATTTTAAAAAAATTTCTGATGATAACTTCTTGTATGTTGATGATATGTTGATTAAGGGACAAGATGCTAATATGATTGGCAAGTTGAAAGATAAATTGTGTAAATCCTTTGACATGAAGGATTTGGGACCAATAAGACAGATTTTGAGAATGTAGATTGTTCGTAATAAAAAAGCTAAAAAGTTGTGGTTATCACAAGAAAAATATGTTGAAAGAGTGCTTGAAAAGTTTAACATGAAGAATTCAAAATCAGCCAGTACCTTCTTGACAACAACATAAGTTGAGCAAGAAATCGTATCCATCAATAAAAGAAGAAAATGAAGATATGTCAACAATTCCTTACTCTTACAATAGCTTGATGTATACTATAGTTTGCACGTGACCAGACATTGCTCATGATGTTGATGTGGTTAGCAAGTTTTTGTCTAATTAGGGAAAAAGCCACTCGGAAGTGGTGGACAGGTGATTTTGATGCTAGAAAGTCTACATCAGGGTTTTTGTTCACTTTGACAGGGGAGTTGTCTAATGGTAATAAAGACTGCAAAAGTGTGTTGCCTTATAACTATTGGGGTTGAGTACATTCCAACGAAGGAAGCAGTCAAAGAGATGCTTTGGATGATGAGGTTTCTTCAAGAATTGGGTTTGAAGCAACAAGAATATATGGTTTTTTGTGATAATCAGTGTTATAGACTTGAGTAAAAATACCATATATCATTCACGTACATAAAACATTGAAGTGAGATATCATTGAATTCATGAGATGATTGAAAACGATTAATAAAACTAAAAAAAATTCACACAGATAAAAATGTCGTTGATATAATGACAAATGTTATTTTCATATAAGAGTTTGAGTTTTGCTCGATAATAATTGAGATGGACTCCAAATAAGTTGCGGCAATTCTCTCTTACATGAGCTAGAGGGGGAAATTGTTGGGCGAGTAGATCTAGTCCATTGACATTAAAAAAATGAAATACAAAAGAAAAGCTTCAGCCCATCACAATTGTTTTAGTGACCAGGTGCTCACCAAATAGTGAAATTGAGATTTATTCTCCTGCCTTACTTTGGAGATTATATGGCGGCTAGGTTGTGATTCCTAAATCTAATATGGCACGAAATGTGTATATGATAGTGATTTTTTCATTATAGCCGTCAGTGTGTGTGAAGAGAAAATAAAAAGGCGAGTTTTGCTTATCCAAAGAGATATTGTAGTTAGATCATTATAAAGGATTTTTGCCTATCCAATGTTTAGCCCCAACCCAAGAGCACCGCACCACATAGTTGAGTGGATTCTCACCTTTTCATTGTTTTTGTCACTTCGTCATTCTTTACGATGATATGATTTTACTGTTTCTTTTTTCTTTCTCAAGACAAAAATGATTTTACCGTTAATTGAGCTTTTGATAGTATGAGATCAGGTTCAGTAGTAAGAAAAACTAACTCTATATGAATGCAATATGTCATGCAAGAATTATCAAACATCAACAATACCTAATGCTATTGACCTCATCCACAAATAGGATTCAACCAAGTTTGCACCGTATTAAAGTTTTATGAAAGGTTTATGTTTCTTATTCGCTATAAACAAAAATTAAACCAAATACAACCGATTTATGAAATTATTATGAAATGGTTTCTGTTTTTAAAAAAACTGAATTTGTCTAAAAAAAAATTAATTTTACTATTGTTTTATCAAATACTAAATTGTTTATTGTTTATAACTGTGATGCTATTTTATAATAAACCATTTCAAAAACATAAACTAATAACTTAACAATTACCTCAGCTTGTTTACACTGGCAATAAAACCGCCTCCAGGGAAGAAACAATGTTCTCAATATAATTAAGTTAACAATTGAAAGTAATGAAGTACATAAGAACATACAAAAAAATATCCAAAGTTTGTTTCGAGAATTCCACTAAGTAGCTGATAATGACAACCAAGGTTTTTATTTTTCTCTATTTTTTATTCTGTTTGGCTTTATGACTGCTGTAACTGTGGAGCGAAAAAAAAAATTAAAAGAATTCAACACTTTGATGAATACCTAATAGTTTTATTACTCCTGTGTCTACAATTGTTCTTCAAAGAATGTCGCAACCTGCAGAACATTAACACCATTACTAATAGAATAAGCTAAATATTTTATGATGGTTCACTTGCATTCATGAGCTTGGATACAATTCAAAAACTAGTACATTGGTGGTAACATTCACATTAAATGAACTCATTCAAACCTTGTGAACTTGAAATACATGATAGGAAAATGATCTTTAAATTCATGGGGCTTTAAAGTCATATTAATTCATGAAATTGCAAAATCCCTAAATTTTGAATTACATCAAAACTTTTTAATCTAAATTTGATACAAATACATGCATTTCAAAAATTCAAGAATCCAAATGCAACATGCGTGAAATAAAAATAATAAGATTATTGTCTTCGAGCAGCAAATGCCTCATATCATGCATATAAAAGACAATTTAAGAGGAACAATGGCATACTTGAACCATCAAAGGAACTTTAATCGTTCAATGAGTAAATATTACTTTTCGTCAAGAACTGTTAGAGTTTGTGCATACTTCACGGGACCAGATCTGTAGAACCCCGGACGAATACGGGGGTCTTGCTCCTCGGAGAGCCGTAGTTCTACAGCATAACAGAAATCTTAATTAGAGCCTAATTAGGATGTCTTAAGTTGCATATAAATGCTTTTTATGTACTGAGCATGCATTGTAACAGAGAGATTTGTGAGGCTGATAATAAGAAACTTTTGGCAGGACGTAACCCTATTCTTGGGTGAACCTGGGTAACTCTTGTATTCTTTTCTTTCTGTTTATAATTCGTGTGATTGACAGGTCTTGAATCGTTCAATTGGTATCAGAGCCTTGTGTTCAAGGATTAACGATTAGAGATATCGATTGGATCATGGATTGAAATCGAGAAATTCAGAGGAAAGAGCTTTGAGTTATGAAAATTGAAGATGAAGGATCTACTCGTGGATAGGGATTTGTGGACGGTGATAATTGATGAGATACCGAAGAGTAAGGCGTCCACGGCAAAGGCGTCGCCGGTGGTGGTTTCGACATCATCTTCAGTGACCATCACGAAGTGGGAGAAGCTCGATCGGAAGGCACGAAGTCTGATTCGGCTGTGCTTGGCCGATTCTGTCCTGATAAACGTTTCTGGAGAAAAGACTGCAAAAGATCTCTGGAAGAAGCTGGAAACCCTTTATTAGAGTAAATCTTTGATAAACAAACTGTTTCTGCGGAAGAAGTTGTACAATCTTCATATGGCTAAGGGCGATTCTTTCTCTGTTCATCTACATGAGTTCAACACTTTGATAGGTCAGTTATTATCTATTAGTATTGATGTGACGGATGACGATAAGGCTATTACGTTGCTCTGTTCACTGCCTGATTCGTGGGATAACTTGATAGTTGCGATTGGTAGTGGAACGACTAATCTGTCTTTTGAGAATGTCGTGGCAACTCTATTATCTGAGAAGATGAGGCGGCATGATACAAAAAACTCGTCAAATGAGGCTTTATCTGTTAGAGGGCGAACCCATGATAAAGACTACAAGTGGTCTAGTAAGAAACCCAAGTTCAAGGGAAGATCGAAAAGTAAGGATAAATCTGGGTTGAAATGTTGAAAGTGTAGGAAGCCTAGGCATCTAAAGAATGAGTATAGAAGTAAGAGTATGAACCTTGAAAAGCAAACAGGCGAGATATTAGCTTCAGGTAACAGGAACCAGTATGATGATGATACTGGTGACTTAAATATAGCATCCTGTTTGGCTCAATCAGATCAAAGTGTTTGGATAATTGACACATGAACATCCTTTCACATGACACCTCACAAGGACTGATTTTGTGAGTATGAAACCTTTGATAGGGGAAACGTTTTATTGGGAGATAACTCTTCGATAAAAATTATTGGTCGTGGGAAGGTAAAGTTGAGGACGAATGATGGGATAGTCAGAACACTTCTAGGTGTGATGCATATTCTGAGTTTCAGCAGGAACCTAATATCAATCAACAGATGGCAGATGAAGGAGTGAATTTCAGCTGTGAAAAAAATTCGTGCAAGATGACTCATGGATCGTTAGTAATTGCACGAGGTGTTCAGTATGATACATTGTACAAGCTGCTCGGAAATACAGTACAAAGTCAATGCAGTGGAAGTTTTACCTTTGAGAAGGCGACTGATGATGAGGCGACATCCTCTATGTTGTGGCATCAGAGGCTTGGGCATATCGGTGAAAATGGAATATCTAATTTATCGTCAAAGCAGACGGTGAAGAGAGTCCCAGATTGCTCCATGGGTTTGGTTTCTGTGGGCATTGTCTACATGGCAAGCAGAACCGTGAGTTTAAATTCCGTTGGCACGAGGCAAAAAGTATTCTGGATTTAATACATAATGATATGTTTGGGCCA
The DNA here is from genome assembly GCA_023935145.1 of Bretschneidera sinensis. Classification (NCBI taxonomy): domain Eukaryota; kingdom Viridiplantae; phylum Streptophyta; class Magnoliopsida; order Brassicales; family Akaniaceae; genus Bretschneidera; species Bretschneidera sinensis. The sequence goes on along the minus strand of CM043698.1, from coordinate 83,929,290 downwards.
GTTCCAGTCCAATCTCTTGGAAAATCAAGGTATTATGTCTCTTTCATTGATGATTTTTCAAGGTATGCATAGATTTGTTTCATTAAGAGTAAAGCTAAAGCATTTGATAAGTTCCGTGAGTTTAAAGCATTGGTAGAAAATTAGATGGAAAGAAAGATAAAGGTACTGAGAACAAATAACAGAGGGAAATTTTGCTCAGCCAAGTTTGAGCAATTCTGTGTGGCAAACGGCATTGCAAGACAGAAAACAACTCCATATACACCTCAACAGAATATGGTGGCCGAAAGACTCAATCGGTCACTCATGGAGAAATCAAAGAGTATGCTGAGCTGTGCAGGCTTGGAGCCGGAGTTCTGGGCAGAGGCTGTAGCTACGATATGTTATCTGAAGAATAGGTCACCTACATCAGCTTTACAGGATCAGACGTCGTTTGAGGCATTATTTGGGAAAAAGCTGAGTTTGGTTCATGTTAGGGTGTTTGGGTGTGATGCTTATATGCATGTGCCAAAAGAAAAGAGGAACAAACTTGATAGCAAATCAGTGAAGTGCATCTTCATTGGTTATAAGGATGGGGTAAAAGGGAACAAGTTATGGAATCCAGAAAACAATAGTACAATTTACAGCAGAGATATTGTGTTAAGGGAAACACAAAGGGATGTAACGGCTGTCCAAGATGCACCGGAATAGCCAAAACAGGTTAAGATTGATCTTAGCCCGAGAGATAAAGAGTGGAAGACTACCCCACAGACTGTACCAGATACTTCAGATACTGAGTCAGTTAGGTTTGAGCAAGATATTCATGTTTCTGATGTAGAGGATGAGGATTCAGATGCTGGCTGAGAGATAGAGACCACGTCTATTATAAGGAGATTCACACGAGTTAAGAGACCACCCATCAAGTATTCCCCTAGTGCTTGCAGTGCATTATATGCTTTAAATATTACTGGTGATGATCCTAGCACAGTGAAAGAGGCAAGGACCTCGGAGGATGCAAATCTGTGGGAATATGCTATGAAAGAGGAGATGCAGGCACTGGACAAGAATGAAACATGGAGCCTTGTGAAATTTCCTAAAGATAGGAGTGCAATTGGGTGCAAATGGATTTTCAAGAAGAAAACAAATGCAGATGGAACGGTAGAAAAGTACAAGGCACGTCTGGATGCAAAGGGGTATTCACAAATAGAGGGAATTGACTATGGTGAGATATTTTTTCCGGTAGCAAAGTTGACATCTATCAGATGTGTCTTATCTATGGCAGCTGCTTATGATCTAGAGGTTGAGCAACTCGATGTGAAAACAACTTTCCTTCGTGGGGACTTAGAGGAGGAAATTTACATGAAACAGCCCGAAGGCTTTGTGAGCAAAGGCAAGGAAGAGCTAGTTTGTAAATTGAAGAAGTCTCTGTATGGATTAAAGCAGTCACCACAGATGTGGTACCAGAAGTTTGATACATATGCCATTCAGCTTGGGCTCACTCGCAGCTATGTTGATCACTGTGTCTACGTAAAAAGGTTAAGGGTTGATTTTGTCATTTTAACCTTGTATGTGGATGATATACTGTTGATTGGAAATAACAGGAAGATGATTAGCACTGTGAAGGCATTGTTGGTAAGGCAGTTTGACATAAAAGACCTAAGGCCAACAAACTTTATCTTGGGCATGCAGATAAAGAGGGATCGTGAAAATCAAAAACTATGGCTAAGTCAGAAGAAGTATATTGAAGAAATTCAACATGTCTGACAGCAAGCCGGTAAGGACTCCCATTCCTTTGGGAACCAAGTTATCTGCGGAACAATGTCCGAAGACGGAGGAAGAAGCTGAAGATATGGTGTACGTACCTTATGCTAGTGCGATTAGAAGCTTGATGTACGCCATGATATGTACGAGACCAGATATTGCCCAAGCAGTGGGAGTATTGAGTAGATATATATCTAATCTTGGGAAAGAGCATTAGATTGCCATCAAGAGAGTTCTTAGATATCTTCGTGGCACGTCAGAGTTTGCATTATGTTATGGAGGTATGAGAGGTAAGAAGAATCTTGATATTGTAGGATCAGTTGATGTTGACTGGTGAGGAGACATTGATAGCAGGAGGTCCATAAGCGAGTATGTGTTCAATTTGTTTGGTGGGGCAGTGAGTTGGATGAGCAAAAAGCAAAGTGTTGTTGTCCTTTCATTTACAGAAGCAGAGTATATGGCAATAACTCATGCTAGAAAGGAAGTGGTTTGACTTCAAAGGTTGTATGTTGAGCTTGGGTTTAAACAAGTAGTGAAGGTGAAATGTGACAATCAAGATGCTATCTTCTTAGCAAAGAATTCTGCATTTCATTCACGGGCAAAACACATTGATATCCAATATCACTTCATCTAAGAAAAGATTGAAGAAAATGTTATAATCTTGGAGAAAGTCGATATAGCAATTAACAACGCAGATTTCTTGACTAAAGCAGTTAGTCTAGCAAAGTTTGAGTGGTGTGCTACTGAGATGGGCTTGAAGAAATAGAGTCCTGGGAAGTTTTCCATGTGTGTGAAGTATTTACCAACTGGGAGATTGTTAGAGTTGGTGCATACTTCACGGGACCAGATTTGTAAAACCTCGAACGAATGCGAGGTCCCGCTCCCTGAAGAACGAGCAGGGGTTAGGGGGCAACGCTCCCGAAACTTTTAGGCCATGTACATGAGTTGGGCCTGGTTTTTTGCTTGGTGGTTTGAGCTTGGGCCCATGAAGAGCCGTAGTTCTGCAATATAACGAAAATCCTAATTAGGACGTTTTAAATTGCATATAAATACTCTTTATGTACTGAGCATACATTGTAACAGAGAGATTTGTGAGGTTGATAATAAAAAACTTTTGACAGGATATAGCTCTATTCTTGGGTGAACCTAAGTAAATCTTGTCTTCTTTTCTTTCTGTTTGTAATTCGTGTGATTGATAGGTCTTGAATCGTTCAAGAACCACCTCATTTCAGTTTCGTCCTGACTGTTTCAATTGTGTCAATTGGGTCCCAAACGTTATGTTAATGGTTCAATTAAGTCTTGGCATCAAATTTTTGCTGACTAGACTAACAATGTGTTTGGGAGTTTTAAGGGAATGGAATGGAATAGTTTTTAGTGGAATGGAAGGTAATGGAAGTAAGGTAAAAAGGGTGGTTAGCCTTCTCTTGATTGGATGTTATAATTAAAGGAAATGAATGGAAAAGAGAGCAATGTAACATTCCGTTGTTTGGATGGAGGATGGAAAGGAATGGGACTGTTAAGTTATAATAAAAATTTACACAAATACGCTTCACTATTAATTATAAAGAAACTTAATAAGGGTATTTGATATTTTTAATCAAAATGAATAAATAAGGGTTACATTACCTCCAAAAACCTCCAAAATGGAGGAACTCCAAAAGTAGGTTTTGGAGGTAACATGAGGTTTTCAAGGTACCCTCCAACTACATTACTCTTCTTGAAAATAGCTCCCAAACAAAGGGAAGTAAGATAATCCTCCTTACGTCCATTCCCTCCAATTATCCCCATCCAAACACACTGCAAGGGAATGCATGTGTGACAAAGAGTGGAGCCCACAAAGTAGCCACGTCAACAAAATAAATAAATTTGAAAACTTTATAGTTAGAAATAAAGTAATGCAAATGCAAAAATAAAAATTCATTTCAAATGTCATGTAGAATATAATGCAAAGACTTAAATCTGATCCCATCAAACAACGCCATACGTTTTTGCAGACAGGGAGGGAAGGTTAATACTTACTATAAACTGTACTCCAGCTTTGACATATTGAAAACAATGTAAAAAATCAACGCTTCAAATGTAGTCCACATGCACTTCAAGAACTCACTGCAGGTAAAGAAGAAAACGTTCAAATATGTCATCCACGTACACATATGAAAACAACTTCTTAAAGGGAAATAAAGGAAAACTAGCTCACCTTAAAGTTCAAATAACATAGAAGCCAAAGGCTACTTTTATAGATAACTAGAAGTAAAGAGTCTGATCTAATAACTAATATTTATAGAAGACAAAACCCTAGTAAGAATACATCTTGACCCTTAAAATAAGTCTAATCCTAATTGTACATTCATAACCTATATAAAAATGAAAAAATAAACATAAATACTCGTAACTAAATCTAGCTACAATAGCACGATTAATACTGCTAGAGTTATGGTAGCACGAAAAATGACTTGCTACAGTGACTTGAACATAAACGCTACAGTGACTTGAACAGAAACGCTACAGTGACTTGAAGTGAAAGTAAGTTTAGTTTATCTTCCTTTTTCCAAACACTTCGTCCTATATCAACTCTCAAGGTTAAGAGACAAGCACAGCTTAAACACTTTGCCATGATCAATTGTATTACCGCGACTTGAAGTGAAAGTAAGTCTAGTTTATCTTCCTTTTTCCAAACACTTCGTCCTACATCAACTCTCAAGGTTAAGAGACAAGCACAGCTTAAACACTTTGCCATGATCAATTGTATTACTGCACGAACCCTCTCCATCCTTCTTTCTTTGATATCTTAAATAAATCAATATAATACATACTACATATCAACTTCATTTCACTCATGATAAAGCCTGAACTTCGAACATACATTCATGATTTGTTCTTGTAGGAATTACTGGGTCGGGTCCGGCGCCCATGATGAGCAGCCTGACCCGCCCAGCATTTAACCCACCTGTATGCAAATTGGAGGGAACAGTTAGTTCCCAACTTTAAACTAAAAGGCACCTTATCACTTTGACAGGAAACTAACTGATATAAGACAGTTTTTCTAAATAAAGAAAAGAGGAAATTCTGTACTCTGATTTCTCTCTAAATCTTTTGGATTATTTGGAATGAAAGTACCATCAGGCATTTGATGAGGAGAAGACAATTGTGGCCACCAAGGATAGGTGGTTGCACACCTTTAAATTTTGGTTCAATGGGTGTTCTTATGTAAAAGAAATAGAGCTTATAGAGTTTGTTGAATTTTTGTCATGTATATAATAGTTCTTGTACACGGGTTGGCAGTTGGCACTCCCTTGTGCCCTATTTATATACTTTTTTATATCAAAGAAAAAGAAAAATGCAAGTAAGACTCAATATAAATGTTGTAAAACAAAAAAAAAAGGATTACTTCATTTCATTGAGACGATTAAATGCATAATATATTGAATGCCAGAGGTAAGAGTCAAAAGAGAACCTTGGAGACCAGACGCATGGATCTCCTGGGACGAACCTTGTCAGAGAGATGCTTTGTACTTCTTAAAATCTTTGCTTCAGGTTTACCACAACCATTCTGATCCTCAGTGTCTATATGGGTCCTCTTTCTCCGAAGTTCTTCATTAGATTCCACACCATCAAGCCTTGCGCAAGTCTTCTCAAATGAGTCGCATCTGGAAGGAACAAATTTGTATATAGTTAAGATCATCACATAAGATGATAATGCCATACATTGAATGCAATTATAAAAGAAATTACCCTGAATGCTCCCTTCCATTGATAATTTTGCCCTTATCCTACAACATACAGGATAATAGTTATGATTTGGCAGTATTATAGAGTATATTGATCGGAACAATTATTTAGAATCAGAAAAGAAATCACTAAAAAAGTATCTGAAAATGTCAAAGAAAACTAGCCGACTTGATACTTCTTTTTCTTTTGAGTATATTTACAACAGAATCACCTGCCGACTTTTTCCTCAGAGAATTAACATCTGAGTCAAGAGTTATCATACATACCTCTTTACTGCAGGACTCATTGCCAGAAACAATCTGGTCTGGTGCAGTAAAATTATGTATGGATGAGTTAAGTCCGCGATCTTCCTCATAATTCTCTAATACATCCATGACTCTATCACCTGACTTTATAGCAGAGGACATCAAAGATCCTTCACCTCCATCAAGATGATCAAAGAGTGAACAATTCTTATCTTTCAAGACGCATGAGGAGGATTCTTTCAGTAAATGACCATCCTTGCCTTGGCCAGCATCTAAATTCGATAGAAAAGAATTCTTAACCTGTTTATTACTCTCTCCAAAGCGGCCAATCTGCTCATGAAAGCTCCGAGACTTGATATGGTTCATGATATCACACATAGAAATCTCATTTTTCAATTTCTCAACCCAGTCTGATGGGTTTGAATTTAAATCCACACAAAGATTAATCCCCTCGTCTGAACTGGTATAAAACTCAAATGAAGATGACTGAGTAGGTGTAGAAGATTTTGAATAGGCATTCTCTTTAGGACATGCACCGTCATTTACGTCTATATGTTGAATTTTGGCCCTATCTTCCACCCTACCATCTCGGGCAAAACCCAAATAATTCTTTCCAAAGTTTAATGTTTGGATCTCCTTATTGTTAAAACTACTCCCATCAAATCGAGGAACCATCGAGCCATCAAATTCTTCCTGTATTGACATTCAAAAATTTAGACAAGCTAAGTACTTAGAATGTAAAATAGAGTGAAATAGATATTAGAATTTTTTGCCCAATAGGCCAGTAGCCAGGCCCAAAGTTATCCACATCTTTTTCCTTCTCCCTTACACAGTTATACTTATTTCAAAAGTTCTTTTTCAGCGAAGTTATTACAGCCTTACCATGTGTGATATGGAGGAAGCAGCAGTTATTCTTGCTTCTGAAGCAGGATGGGGAAAAAAAGTGGGTTCCTTGCATGCATCGTAGTACCATTATTCAGAAACAGAGAAACAAAGATGCCAAAATACATGCAACATCTAACGAGAGGGCAAAAGCATCATGTAGGGGTCTGTGGCCGTATCATGGTTCACAAGTAAATAAACTATCAATGAAGAAACGTTATGCAGTATACATCTTAGATAGAATCAAACCTTGTCAGAAATTTTATCCCCCATGCTACAACCCAAATCCTTGAATTGAACAGGTTGAGAATAATTCCCTCCAGTGCCCTCCTCTTTAGTGCAAGAGATGGGTTCATAGCAATCTGCAGAAGCATCCAATATTTATTCATGAATTACTTAGATCAAGAAAGAAGTCAAGATGCAGCCCAGACCTATTAGGCAACAGTAAATGATACACACCTCTTCTGGAATTTCCTGTAGAATTTAATGGTGCACCAGGCTGCAGTGGTGGTACCAAAGACATAGGAAGTGCAGCCTCCTGAATCCCACTTGATTCTCCCCTTAAAGTTAATGAGCTCAAAATTTTGTTCTGCAAATTTGTCAAACATCAATAATGGGATTATAAGTTGACAAATAAACACCATTACCAAACTGATTTGAAGAAAACATGTGAACTAAAAACATTTCATTCAGAAATAGAAAACAACAAATATGGGGAAAATGTTAACTCTCAAAGAAGATGATCTGATATAGAACAAGAAGATTTGATGCAAATATAGATTAATGTTATGATCTTGGCTCAAATCCTCACAAAGAAAAATCCTAATTGGTTTGGGAAAAGTAATTTCCTATTTTATAGTTGGTTGTAGGAGTGGTAATAATTTCTTATTAGATTGTTCCTTGTACAAGTAGTAATAGTAGTCTATTATGATGTTGTTCTTTTCCTAATAGTATTAGGAAAATATCCTCTATATAAAGGGATGCTAGAGAAGGTTTGATACACACTCATAATTTCAATATTATAACTAGAGCTGGAGAGCTTTGGATGTATTGGGGATTTTGGGTTGTGAGGGTAATCATTTTGTTTTTTCTTAAAGTTGTTAAAAATTAATAAAATTGTGAGTTTGTTGGTGGCGTAGACAAAGAGGTTGTCAAACTACGTTAAATAATTTTGTGCTTGATATTTGTTTGTTTATTGTCTAAAATTTAAGTAGTAGATTTTAAGGGTAAAATCCTAACAAGTGGTATCAAAGCTTGGTCATCTATTTGAAGAAGTTGTCTGTTGCTATTTGTTGCATCTGCGCCACCATGTAGACATGTATGTCTAAATTTGAGATTCCTTTATTTAATGGAATAAATAATTTTACTTTGTGGCATAATACAGTTCAAGATCTTCTAATGCAACAAGATCTTGATCAAGCTTTAGAGGAAGAACAGCCAGAAGAGGTGACTAATAGAAAGTGACAATCGATTGATCAAGTATACTGTGTTGAAGAAAACTACACCCAAGAGTTTGTGGGATAAGCTCGAGAGCATCTATGCGTCAAAATCTTTGACCAACAGATTGTGTTTCAAGATGGACCTCTACTCTCTAAAGATGGAAAAAATGTACAAGTCTTCATGATCACTTGAATGATTTTAACAAGTTAGTGCCTCGATTGTTGAATGTAGAAAAAACATGGAAGGCTGAAGAGAAGGCATTGCTCTTGTTATCATCTTTACCAAAATCTTACAAACCATTGGTGGGGCATGTCAACATTGAGCTTAGATGATGTGACCGCGCTCCAGTGTAAGAATGAGAGGTTGATGAGAAACGAGGGTTTGTCTAGTGGTAGTCAACTGCTTGCTGTAGAGAGTTCTAATTGAGAGAGGAGCCAATGGAGAGGGAACAACGGCTCAAGGTGGAGATCCAAATCTAGGATGACAGTGACAAGGAATGCTTCTATTGTGGAGAGGTAGGGCATATACAATATTATAGTAAGGCAATGAAGGATGATTTAAAAGAGTTGAGAAGGATGAGTGGGAAAAAGAGTGATGGTGGAAAGAGTAGTGAAAGTGCTAATATCACCAAAGGAAGTGATGAAGATGTGCTAGCTATTGAGCACATTGAAAAAAAAATTGATGAAAGTAATATAGTGCTACTTGATTCGGCATCCTCCATTCACATTCAATAAGAAGAAGTATTTTGATTGTATGAAGGAACATAATCATGTCACAGTTGTTACCACATGTGAAAAACACAAAGTAGTTGATTGTGAAAGGAGCTTAAGGTTGAAGCTCCATGATGGAAGCGTGAAGACACTTGAGAAGATAAAGTTTGCTTCCTCTCTCACTACAAATATCATCTCTTTAGGGAAGCTTGATAAGATGGAATACACATGGATTGCGAGAAATGGAGAGCTGCAAATTCTTAATGGATCAAATGCAGTGTTGAAGACTACCATGAAGAAGAAGGGCTTGAATGTGCTAGATAGAAATGTTTTGCTTGGAAAATTAGGTGGAGGGGATATGGAAGAACCAAAAGGAAGGATTGCATCAACCAAGAAGAAAGTTAGATTTGTTGATGAGGTGTAGAGAATTTGAGCCAGGGTGAAGATTTGTTAGGATTTTGGCTTAGATCCTCACAAAGAAGAATTCTAATTGGTTTGGGAAAAGTAATTTCCTATCTTATAGTTGGTTGTAGGAGTAGTATTAATTTCCTATTAGATTATCCTTTGTACAAGTAGTAGTAGTCTATTATGATGTTATTTTCTTAATAGTATTAGGAAAATATTCTCTATATAAAGAGGGTCCTAGAGAAGATTTGATACACACTCATAATTCCAATATTATAACTAGAGTTAGGTGGAGAACTTTGGGTATATTAGGGATTTTGGGTTGTGAAGGAAATAATTTTGTTTTTTCTTAAAGTTATTAAGAATTAATAAAATTGTGAGTTTGTTGGTGTAGTAAGTAAAGAGGTTGTCAAACCACATTAAATAATTTTGTGCTTGATATTTGGTTGTTTATTCCCTAAAATTTAAGTGGATTTTAGGGATAAAATCCCAACAATTAAAAATAAGAACAAAGAGATAATAATCGGAGAATATCATATATTTAGAAGGCAAAGGACCTAGACCTACAAACCAAATTTGATATCTTTAATCAAATTCAATTCTCAAATCAGGTCTTCCTAGAATACTACAATGAGCGCTCTTATATAGGTACCCAACATAATCAAATTAGGAAACAAAAACATAACCCAAATAGGAAACTAAATCAAACACTAATTTCCTAATCCTAGAATATCTAAGAAACTACTAACGTAACATGAATCACCTAAATATCCCAAATATCAAGTTACATATTTACCCTTAATAACAAATAATCCCGTCACATTAAAACCCCAATATTTAATCTTCCCTGTGTTTTCCATCATGATCACAAGGTAGCTTTTAATTGTTAAAAGGGGTACTGCATATAATCACCATTTTCTATTCGTATCTGTTATGATAAACATGTGTTATGAAATCTCAAGAAAATAATTCATGAGGAGATAGTAAGCAAACTCAAATATTTCCCAAATTTTAATTCTTTTAGCATGGTGTCCGAGCCTCCAGAGGACGCTATGGACTGACGATACACCGCATATGACACTTCTAAGGGTTATCTATACCAAAAAAAAGCGTAAGAGAAAATAATTTGGTCTCAATACAAGAATTTCGATAGATGATAACAGGGCATGAAACAAACCAAGCATATCAAACTTGGTCAGGCATTAAATAAAGCTCATGAAGAGGCCATTCAAGCCAACCCAATGGAAGAAACTAGAGCCTGCATTTCAGGCTGAGTGCCTAACAATCTCAGTTTGCGCAACACTATGCAAAACGCATTAGGATCCATACTGTTCATTATGCCTTTGGAGGGTGTTGAGAGAAGGAGGAGGGTGTCAAATAGAACTTCAAAATGAAATTCTCACAAATTTCCTAAACTAGGTCACATAACAGAAAATTTTCAACCATAAACAAATTAATACCCCTTGACAACTGGCAGTACTAGCTCAAGTTTAACAGGAGAGCCCCCAATCTCACTACTCAGCTAGATTGACCCAATTTTACCCCTAACTTTGAGTAAGAGCTTCAACATTTTTCCCAAATATATCTTGCAGTTGTAGAAAGATGATGCCTCAAACAAATACGGTAATTTCATTACCACAGCAACAAGACTACTGGAGAAGAAATCTTCAGCGATGACTTTGCGCTTATTGTATCTTATATAAACAATGAAAGATGAGCTCCACAAATATTCTTAAGAAAGGACATTGGCTTGATAATCTGTAAGGAAAGGATCTTAGAGATGCATCTGATATAATGAAGATAGGTTCAAGAAAGTTTTTGTGGTGGGAACACCATTGCATATCATAAGAAAATGGGGGGAGCTGAGAACCTTTAAGCAGCCAGGAATGAATATATTTACAATATCAGCAAAGTGAAGACACCAGCATTGTCAAATTCTTACGCAAGGAATCCTCCAAATCAATAGATTGTCTATCTGTCCTCCACCTCCAGTTTTATGAGAACATGCAAGGTTCCTTTTTCGTATTCATTTGCCTATTCATTTTCAGAAATGTGGTTTCTTCCTTGAATAGCTTTAGAATTAACAAGAGAAACTTCATCAGAACTGTTCTATGCAACAAAATCCTACCAGAGTAGCATATACCCTCTCTCTCTCTCCCTCAACCACAAAGTAAATAAAAGTCTCATCTTATTACAAAGATGAAGCTGCCTTTTGATTTAAATTCATTGGAGTGGATGCTCTATATAAGTTTCCAACTAATTAAGTTCACATAATTTTCTATCTTTAGCTTCTTTCGAAGAGAACATTTATTAGAAGTTTCCTTAATCACTAAAACAATACCTTCTTTGGAAATCAATAACAACATTTTTAAAGATCGGCTCTTTGGGAAATGGGTTCGCACTAATGGCATGCTTGGTGAGAGACGTGGATGATGAAAAAGAGGAGAGATAATGGAGTAAAGACATTTCTTTTGCTAGGTTGGAGAGAATTACAGACAATGAAAATTGGCAAGGAGTACCTTTTCTACCCTGACCCACATTTTTCAATCCTCCCAAATTTGACAGAAAATGAAGTGAAAAAATGAAACAATGAGGAATTGTAATGTGATTTTATAAATTTACCCTTGTCCATCCTCATTGTTCTGGTCTCCATTTTCTTTCCTGACAAGTTTTTATCCTTCCTACGAAGCACAGGGATAGAATTTTTTTCCTTTACTTCCAGTTTTCTATCTTTTCACATTTTCATCCTTCTACCAAGCAAAGTGTAATAGTGAGAAGATCTAAGCATTATACAATTGTACATTATGGTAATTCCTATGTTCCCTGTGCTCATGGTTTTTAAACATATGATGATACAAGCACGTTTACAATATAATTTCAGCTGTTTGAAGTGTTAAATAATCTTGTACTCGAGTGACACAACAAAACATGTGGAAAGGAATAAAAAATTAGGAGTACCCAATAGCTGATAAGCAAAATAAAATCAAATAGATAGGTCATACTCAGAGAGGTGACATACTGAATTCATTTATTCAAACAAGATAAAGAGATTATAAGTAGACTAGAAGGAGAAATTTCATATAAAAGAGAAAAGGATGAATCATGATGGAAAACAGTGAAAACACAAATACTTAGATTGAATGGGCATGCCATTTATCTTTCTTCTAAATTTTGGTTTCCATGTGCCCACAGTTCCAAGCATGCGTACGTTGGACTGCGTTAGCATTCCAAAGTGCCAAACCACATAAAACATACCAGAAAAAAGATCAAATTACAATCTGATCAAGTTTCACACGAATCACACATCACAAATGGGCAATTACAAGAGCAAGATACTAAAGGATAAATACATTTTTATTCATAAAACAACAAGGTGAAGGGCATAACAAACTAGAAAGAAAAGAGGTTAGGTTGAGATGCCTCTGTTAGCAAAGACGAACGATTGCACCAATAGAGATTGATTTTATCCAAGGCATCACAAAGTTTCAAAGACCAAAATTTTACATGAAATCAGGGCTACAGGAAAGCTGGCACTTGAGTCAATATAAAACTGTCTCTCAAATAAAATAACTCGAAGCACCAAGTTTCTAACACTCAAATATTAGGACTCGTGATAAGCCTATGTCGAATAAGCTGTCTTGGGAATGCATACGAAATTTGTGTCGACCTAACTAACTATGATGAGTTGCATCAAGGTTGATGTGGTAATGGATTTTGTTTCCTTTTCTTGATCAAAACATGATATTGAAAAAGAAAATCTTACTTGCAAACCTACTTTTCCAACTTCCATAAATTCAAAGGTGTTAAAATATTAAATATCCGCTGAAAAGAAAAATAATCAGCTATTAATATATAGTACATGTTACGCTATAAAAAGGCTAAATTTATCTGCTTAAATAATGATAAATGTCTAAATGGGCAAACTTTGATATAATCTACTCTAACAGGATATATGTTGTACATGGATAGAAATGAATAAAAATACTGCAGATTATTTATGTGACTACTGACAATAGGGGAAGGCATCATGATTTGCAATTTCGCATTTCCTTGTTAATCATATTAAAATTATCAATAACATCAACTTGCATGAAACATTACCTCAAAATAAGAGGCCAGTGATTCAGCCATATCAGAACTTGACCTATTAGCAGGGAAGCCATATTTCTTGCACAAACTCTGAAGCTCTTTCCTTGAGAGGCAGCGATAGAATTCCGTATTTTCTCTATTCCTCATCTATCTCAATTGAAACAATGAATATGTAAGAACAATTACCCAAATTTAGGACACTGTTATACTTGGTTAAGAGATATTAGGAATTGAGCACTTCTCGCAAAAACAATTCATCATGGAGAAAGATACAGTAGCTTTTGTGCTTTAACTGGCTCATTAAAGATTCATTTAGGTCGATATTTTATATCATTCATTTATTTGTAATTCTCCGCAAGAGTCCAGCCAGATTTTTAGTTCTTCAACTAAGCCACCATAAATAAAGATAGATACGTATAAAAATCCAAACTCAACCCTAGTACAACAAAGTAAGCATGAGCATATGCATAAGCTAATCATCATTACTTTTCCCCACAAACGCACAATGACATTGGTTAAAAGAATCATTCACCTGTTTTGTGGCTGAAAAAGAGGAGGAAAAGAAATGAAGAAGAGATTTTGCCAGTCATATCTGATTCTTTAAAAATCTAGTTACACGTACAATCAAGATTGGTCCCGATCATGTATCCAAGTATTACTAGCTCTTTGGCTACCAAAAAAAAAAGGAAAAGAAAAGATATTCGAAACTCAATTTTATTTTATTAAACTAACTACTTTTCTTTAAGAATCAAGCAAAGCAAGAAATTTCTCTCAGAAACCTACTTGGCCTAGCTTATCCCTCTGTTTGGTTGCTCAGAAATCGAAGGAAAGAAAAGAAAAGCTAAACCTTGAATCTGTTTTTCCATTTTGTTTGTCTTTTCCTTTTTCCATTTATTCTTCAAGCTGACTCGATGATTTCAAAATCTCACCTCAATTAAACCGAATAATTGTATAAAGCACAGTTGAGATAAAATTTTGATTACTTCAAATCTCATAAAATTCAAAAGATAAAAGGTTTGATTTTATTTTGTCTTTCAACATTTCCCAGTAAACAAACAGAACAAGCTCATTTGAATTTTTTTTCTCGAGTTTACGGCTCAAAAAAGTAAAAGAAGAAAAGAAAAACTGAAAGATAGAGACATGGCTGCTACCTGATCGGAAATTTTCCAACAAGGTTGCCGAGAAAATGCTGATTTTTTTTTCTTACTACAACAGTGAGAGAGTCGCTGCAACGAGCAGCAACCGGACCTGAACTTTGATTTCGTTTTCTCTCTCTATATAAAAGAAAAAGAAAACATTTACGCCTTCTATAATAGGTAGTGGCAGTTTTGAAAATAATATGATTTTTAGTGTACATTTTGGTAAATACGCATCAGGAAAGAAAGAACACAGAAATGCGCGCATTTGGGAAGTAAGTTTTGACTTTTTTAGCACTTGGAGGAAACAGTGTTTGTTGTTGTGGGGTAGAATCTATCTGACCACAACTCAGTTAAGACAAAAAGAGTAATTACAGCAGTGCTTACCTCATTTACCAAATAGAAGAAATCCAGAATGGCAAAATCCAACGTCATAATAGTTGTACTTGCACCCATAGATTTCAGAGATGTCTAGATTATTTTAATTTATTAATTATATGGTAATACAATTAATTTGAAATTATCTTTTATTGATTATTAACATCTATGAGTGAAATATCATAAGATGAATATGTAATGTACATTTTAATCTTTTTAGTAACTTGTAAACAAAATATGTTAAAATTATTAATGATATCTTATATAAAAAAGTGTAATTGTGATGAAGTAGCATTATAATTTTGTGAAAATGACAATAATGCAATTTTAGTAAATTAACAACTTGTTTGAAAACATTTCAAATTTAAATGTTTTAACTACTTAAAGAATAAAGTATTGTAGAAATATTAAATATCGAGAATGTAAACTTGAAATTATATAATATTTTAAATAAATAAAAGAATATTCAAATCCAGGGGATCATGAGTCATGACCCCTTTGCCCTTAAGATGCACAAATTGTTTTTTTTTATATAGAGCACTTAATTAAAATTGAATACTAAACTTATTTATAACAAATAAGTCAGTTGGACATGAATCGCATGCATTTGACGGTTAGAAATGAGGCAAGTAATTGAAGTTTGGACATAATCTTTGCGTTGAAAAGACGTTGCTACTCATACTAGAAAAAATAATATATATATATATATATATATATATATATATATATATATATTCCAACACGCCTTAAAGCCGATCATTTATTTATAACAAATTATTCTAACAATTATGAGCGTAAACACA
This sequence comes from Bretschneidera sinensis, assembly GCA_023935145.1. Lineage (NCBI taxonomy): Eukaryota > Viridiplantae > Streptophyta > Magnoliopsida > Brassicales > Akaniaceae > Bretschneidera > Bretschneidera sinensis. The sequence continues at coordinate 83,913,736 of CM043698.1, read as the reverse complement.
CGTAAATATTAGTGAGAATTCTTTTCCATCTCTAATTTGGAGCAAATAAAAGGTTCGTTTATATTGTAGTTTTCATATGCTTTTTGTTTGGTTCTAAAAAACTATTGATGGAAAAGATAAATGGTAACGATAAGGAGGGAGAGGGGAAGGACTTCAAGAACAACGAAAACGATAATGTTGATATAATTTTCTTTCCATTTCCCTACATTTTCTTAGTGGCCAAACATAGTTTTACTTTATGATGTCTGTCTGTGAAGTGTACCTGTTTCAAGATTTGGTGAATGCATTTTCGTGGTGCCGAATTTTTACTTTTCGTACAAGGATTATTATCAGTTTTTGAGACCAAATATTTGGAATTAGGTTGAAGATGATATCATGTGTACAATAATAGTATGTGAATTAATGTTCTATTTGAGGTAATGCGGTTTATTAGTGCATGAACGTGTGAATAGACACAAATTAAAGAAAGACGAAGCATTGAGAGATGTAAGGAAGAGAGAACACTCAATAAACTTTTTCTGTAAACAATTTTACTTTCTATTTAAAAGTATTATAATTTTGTTGCAATTAAATATATTGGTAGTGTTGATGCCGAAAATTTGACCATTGTTTCTTTGAAGTATGAAGATGAACATGCGCACAAGAAACAGAAAAACCTTAAGGAGTCATCGAAAGACATGAGGGTTGTGCCTTTGAAGGGGCTCTTCGATGCCTAAGTCAGTAATCTTTTTATAGAGAATGAAAAGGCAAAGGGCTGTCAGAGCTATAATTTTTGTACTAGTGTTTCAGAGAAAAGTCTTATTAGGAAAGTAACTCATAGTTAAGTGTTTTGGTGGGGTTAGAATTTCTCAGAGATGATTGTCCTTGTATAATTAAGGTTCCTATATTCTAGGGTTTAGGTGAGAAATTACATTTGGACCTCTGGATACATGTAATGACTCCATTGGTGGTGTTCTTGCTCTTGTAGGCTTACCTCGGGGTGTCACATGTCGCCATCTGATTGGCCGGTTGGTAAAATCACCCCACATCATATGCCTCAACTTCCTTAAATGATTTTTATTTGCTTAAGGAATTAGTTCTCTCTTCATGATTTGTTGGTCAAGGATGTACCAAGGTAAGCAAGTCCTTAGGATTTTTAGAAAAAGATGACCAAGGAGAAGAAACGCTCAAAGTACTATCCTCAGACTTTTTGAAGAAAATAGTTGAGGATGAGAGATGCTCGGGTCATTCTTCTTGGTTTTTTTGAGGAAAATGTCTGAGGGTAAAAGATGTTGGGGGAATTTTCTTTATGATTTTTGAAAAAAATAGTAGAGGGTGAGAAATGCTCAGGGCATTCTCCTTGAAATTCTTAAAGAAAACGGTCGAGGGTGAGAGATGCTCGGGGAATTCTCCTTAGACTTCTTAAAGAAAATGGTCGAGGGTGAGAGATTCACGAGGCATTATCCTTGAGCTTTTTGAAGAAAACGACCGAGAGTGAAATATCCTCGGGGTATTCTCCTCGGACTTCTTGAAAAAAATTATCGAGGGTGAAAAATGCTTGGGGCATTCTCCTCGAACTTCTTGAAAAAAATGGCTAAGGGTGAGAGATGCTTAGGGCATTCTTCTCGAAATTTTTGAAAGAAGCGTGCTAAGGGATGTTCGGTAAATTCTTCTAGGTATATTCTGAGGATTTTGACTCAAAAATTTCCTTGACTTGTTATGGTTTCTTGGGCCTACTTATGCTTCATGGAATAAATCTATGGGCATACATCTTTTTATCTTTTTTTATCTTTGGAAGACTTTTCTCTAGAGTATCTAAGGAAGTGCAAGGGTCCCGATCCAGGTCATTGATTTGTTTTGATCTGGACCGTTGATTTTTCTGTATAAAGAGAGGGTCTTCTTGAGTCCAAGTATCCCTTCTTCAAGGTATCCTCTTCTAATCAAAGTGCTAGATACCTTCTCAAGATTAGAGCGCTCGGTATTCTCTTATAGCCTTATGCTTGAGCCTCTTGGGGCCGAAAAAGGAAGTCTCTCCGAGGGATTTTGTTTGGAGAGATTAGTCCCATTAGCTATGGATGGGGCTGTCCTTTAGGAGGAATAAAGCAAAGCCCAATAATTTCTTGAGGGGTTCTTGGAGGGAGATAGTCCTAGATGTCAAAAATAAAGGACTTCTAGAGCCATAAGATCAAGAAGTGGGCCCTTCCTCAATCGTTTGATTGAGCACTTCCCCAGATCGACTGGCTAAGATAGTTCTCTAACCCCCGTTGTGTAGCGTATTCCATACAAGAGATAGAAGAAAAAGTTCGAGGCTTGACGCGAGCAGTAGATTTTCTTTGCATTTTATAATTGACCATTATGTGTACCTCTTGTACTTAGAACTTAAATATCAATGAAAGAGGCTACTTTTGAACATGTGTTTATGTTCATCTCTTTGGAATGTGTGAATGTTTTTGATATGTTTTTTTACCAAGGCCCTAGACTTGAAGTTCTCGAATCGGGGCTTGGTACGTATGCGAAGCATTTGCTGGAGTTTAGATCAAGGCTTTCATCTGGATTTCATCTCTCAAGATGTGCGGAAAAGTTAAGGTGCTAGGACGAGTGTCTTTGAGTTCTTATGAGAAACATGATCGAGGATAGGAAATGTTCAAAGCCTTTTATTTGGTCTTTTCTAAAAATTGAGCCTATGGTTTGGAATGCTCGGGGCCTTGGGACTTGGGATTTTGTTTAAGTTCTTATGCGTATGAGGGTCGAGCCTTTAGAGTGATCAACTCTATAGTGAAAGAACCTCAGAGGGAGGAAGGTCTTCTAGCTGGCTGTTATTCCACTCTTTGAGCCTAGATATACCTAGGTCGTTAGTGCCTTAATGATGAGGGCTTGAGTCTCGGAGATGAGGGCTCAGTAGCGTGGTTGTGGTGGATACAATCATCTTTGCATGCTTGAGGCGATGATTTTTTTAAACTGCTCAAGCTATTTTTAAGAGTGAATACTCTTGGTGTTTTGTATAACTTTCTTGCAAAAAGATCATATTAGTGAAATGATTTATATATTAAACACAAGTAGACATGAAGAAATTATAAAAATAGGCAAAATTGTTAAAAAAAAAAAAAAGAACTTTGTTACTGATAGAATTGTTTAAGGTTCCATTGTTCTAGGTTCGAGGTATAGGTGATCCGTCAAGGTTTTTGAGCTTAAATGTTCCTACTCTATAGACCCTCCAGATGCGGTAAAGTTCTTCCCAGTTTAGGGCTAGCTTTTTGTTTCTCGCGGATGGGAGACTTCTTTCTTTTTGAGTACTAGATCTCTGAGCCTAAAGGTTCTACCTTTGACCTTGATATGTACTGCCTTGCTACCATCTAGTAGTAGGCTACGATCTTGATTTGAGCTTTATCTCTTGCTTTATTGATTAAGCTTGCGTTCAACCTGAGACCATCTTCGTTATCTTCAAGGTTGAAGCTTTGTGTCTATAATGAAAGAGCCTTGATTTCGAGTGGGATGAGTGCTTCGAACCCATAAGTTAAGAAGAAAGGTGTTTTGCCCATTGATGTCTGAGTAGTCATTCTATATGCCCAAAAGACACTTGGTAATTATATAAGCCATTGTTTATCAGCACTTTTTAGCCTACACATGATTGATTTCCACATGAACTGGTGCGTCTTTTTGTCAACGATTTTTGCGAATGTTTATGCCTATATCCATTTAGTAAATTAGTCAATTGCCACTATTAGATGCCTTCTTTGTCTCGGAGCTACTAAGAAATGTCTGAGGATGTAGATCCCCAAATGGAGAATGGGAGAGGATTAGAGATTAAAGTCAGTGGATTGGGCAGTCGGTGTAAGATTAGGGCGAATTCCTGACACTTCTTGGACTTCTAAACCAAGTCAGTGGCCTCTTAGAGCATCTTGGGCCAGTAATACACATCTTTGAGAATTTTGTATGCTAGAGCCTTGCCCCTCATATGACTCGTGCATATGTCTACGTCTATAAGGCCGAGGAATTTTTGGTAAAAAGTAGTGAGGCCTTTTATGTAAAGTTGGTCTTCAATAATGGTGAACCGAACGAAATGAGAGATGATCTTCCTAACATCTTTCATTTGCTTTGAAAGTTTTTATCCCTTGAAGTACTCAAGGATTGGATCCATTCATGTTGGTTACCTGGTAGTGAATGCAACCAGAAGTTCATCTATACTTGGTGAGGCCAGAGTAGACGATTCGAATAAGATTTTATTGTTTGAAAGATGCTAGATGCGTTAGGGAATCTGCCTTGGAGTTCTTAGTTCTCAGTATCTGGAAAATCTTGAATTTTTTTTAAAGTCGTGGCCATTTATTTGTCCTTCTCAAGGTATCTCACGATTTTAGCTCCCTTAGCTTCATACTCACCCTTCATCTAGTTGATCATAAGTTTAGAATTACAATGTATTTCTAGAGCTTGGGCTACAAATGCTTTTCCTATCTTCATACCTGCGAGCAAAGCTTCATATTTTGCTTCATTGTTGGAGGTGTAGAATTGAAACCTAAAGACATATTTAATAGTGAAGCCCTCCGGGCTAGTAAGTATGAGGCTAGCCCCATTTCTATTGTTACTAGAAGATTTGTCGACAGAAGGGTCAAACTTAATGGTTCCCCTGATTCTTGGTGTTCTTACTTCTTAGTAAGTTCTTCGGAGAGTGTACTCTCGACAATGAAGTCAGTAAGGTCTTAAGCCTTGATACCCATTCGGGCTTGAAGCTGATGTCGAACTCTTTGAGCTCCACAGACCACTTGACTAGTCTTCTAAAGATGTTTGGTTTATGTAATACTTTCCTCAACGGTTGATCAGTTAACATTATAATCGTATGGGATTGCCGTAATTTTCTTGCGGTGATGAGAACCACGAAGGCCAACTTCTCGATGGGAAAATATCGAGTTTCTGCATCATAGAACACTCAGTTTACGTAGTAGATGGATTTTTATATTCCATCTTCTTCTAGTATCAAAATTGTGGTGATGGTTGTAGGGCTTGCAACGAGGTAGAGGAACAATTCTTCCTCATCTAATACCTTGGTCAGTAGAGGAGGTAAGCTAAGATATTCCTTTAACTTGTCAAATGATGCTTGATAGTCTTCAGCCTATGCAAACTATATATATATTTTTTTAATGCCTTGAAAAAGGAAAGACACATTTTACCGAATTTGGACATGAAATGGCTAAGGGTGACAACACGCCCTATCAACCTTTGGATTTCCTTGATATTCTGATGTGGGATCATGTCCAAAATTGCTTTCATTTTCTCAAGGTTGGGTTCTATTCCATGCTGAGTTTGCTTGAGGTGACTTCGAAAGAACATTTCTCGGAGTTAAGCTTCACTTAGTATTGCCTAAGGACTTCGAAGGCTTCTTCGAGGTCAACTATGTGTCTTCCTGACTGCGCACTCTTGACAAGCATGTCGTCGACATAGACTTCCATGTTCCTTTTGATATGATCTTTGAAGATTTTATTAACCAACCATTGATACGTGACTTATGTATTTTTGAGGTTGAAGGGCATGACCATGTAGTAATAAAGTCTTTTATCTGTAATGAAGGAGGTCGTAGATTGGTCAAGCTTTTGCATAAGTATTTGGTTATAACCAGAGTAGGCGTCCATGAAGTTAAGTAGCTTGTATCCTATAGTGGCGTCTACCAATTGATCTATCCTTGAAAGCTAGAAGCTATCCTTTGGACAGGCTTTGTTAAGATTGGTGAAACCAACGTAAATCCTCCATTTACTGTTTGCTTTTCACCATCACAACATAGGTGACCCAGTTTCCTAAAACCTAACCCTCACAGCTACTCACGTACTCTCTTAAACTCTTGGCAGTAGTCTTAAGTCTCTCTGAAATCTCCTACAATATACAAACTATCTCCATCTCTCTTGCTCTTCATTGTCGACCTCTCAAGTCCTCTTTAAAATTTCTATTAATTGTTCAATTTCTAGATATTTCAGTCATCGATCTCCATTATTTTCGGTAGGAGTTGCTTTGTTCAGTTTCTAGCAATTTTCAGTCCTCCAATCTCCATTATTTTCTGAATGAATTTGGTGTTTAATGTTGTAGTATGGATAACTTCAAGCCTTTAATTTCAATTTAATGTGTTTGATTTATGAATTAATTACTGTCTACTTCATTTTTACTCTTAAGATTTAACTTTGCGGCTACTGATCATTTTCTCTTCAACTTCAATCACTCAAGCAGTTGATGATCCCCTTTCAGTTACCATGAGGTATAATCCCTCCCTTAGATTCTATATGATTTTTATGTTTTTTTTATATGATTTTTACATTTTTCATGTTAGTTTTAGTGCTGCTAATTAGATATTTTATGTATCGAAAATCCTCTAAATTAGTACTGATGGACTTGGTTAATTTAACCTTCCTGGTCTCTTTCGATAACTATTTACTTTATAGTTATATAAATTGGAAAACAAATTTCCACGAATGAGTTGGTGAATTCTGTTAAACTATAATTTTGCCTTGCATTTTGTCTTGTAAATAACAAATATGCTATTTTGAGAAAGTTGTTGAGAAACTGCACTCAAGTGAGATACTAAGAGGACTCTTTAACCATAGACATTGTTTTTTTTTTCTTTGTTTCACTTATCAGACACAATGCATAGAATTTTAGTTTACAGAGAAACGAGAGCCTGAGAGAAACTCAAGTTAATTCAACTATTGCGATATGTCAATGTGTGTTACCATGCTTTGTGCTTTAAATTGATCATTTTCAGTTTATGGGTTTGTTACTACATGTTATTATTCATCTGGGTTTTTGTTATTTCTTTTATAATTATTGGTTGTTCTCGATGTTGGATCTAAGAAAATTTGATGGTGTAAACAATGCTAATGGATATTAAGTTATCAAAAAAATTACCATTAGTTTCAGATTATAAAGGAATTTACTCAATTCAGTAGAAAACATGTCTTTCACATAAAAGAATTTTGTAGGAGAATCCCAGTTATTATAATGAGACATTTGGTTTACAAACTCTATTTCAAATTTCTGTTTAGAATTGCTTCTAGTGTTGTTTTCACAAAACTATGTTGATTTTGTGGTAATACAATTAGTTGAATGAGTTATGTATCCCATCTTGGTATATTCAAAATTTGTTTACATAAGTGAATTATATATGGTAGCAAGAGGATTCATCCAAAAACAATGTCATCAGGGTCTAAACAAAAGTTGTGAAGTTAGAGTGACTAAGATGATATTTGGATGAGCAAATAGACCTCTAACTTAGATTGTTACAGTGAATTTATAGGGCAATTAAGTAGTGATTGTTAATGACTAGGTTTTTTTTTTTGTAAAAATTGAATCATTATTATAAAAAAAAAAAAATTTTGCAACTTGTGCTTGAAGTTCATAAAGTCAAACTCTGATATTTTATTCTCTTATATAGAGCTTTGGTTCTTTGTCACTCTGGTTATTAAAAGTGAATTCTTCAGGGATATCATGTACCTTGACAACCAGATTCTCCCTAGATTTACCATTCAATATTTTTTTTTCTTTTTATTTATGGCTATAGATATTTGTTGACACAATTGAAGAAAGAAAGAAAAGAAAAGAGCTTTAACTTGAGGTAATTGCAAGGTTCCATCTCATTATTTCCTTTTCTATGAGTTCTTACTCAATGAAGTGCACCAGGAAAGAAAAAAATTATTTGTTGCATATAAATTGATATTCTTAAATCAAAATGTATTCCTTGTGATATATATAACTTGTTTCCAGTTAATCCAATTACAAAAGGATTGTAGTTAGACCTATAAATAAATAAAGATTTTTAATTAATGGAATAATAAAGTTAGAAATGCTAGAATGAATTTCCTTGTGGGTACATGCATGGTCATAAGTTTTGGATGTTAATGAAATTTTGATTCAATGTTAGGTTTTTTCCTTTATTCATTCAATATACTTGCAACTAGGTTTAGGGGAGCTTAAGTCAACAACTATGTCCCTTCAACTCGCTGACAGGTCAGTTAAATATCCTAAGGGAATAGTTGAGGATATATTGGTGCATGTAGTCAAAATGATTATGCCTGTGGATTTCGTGGTATTGGAGATGGAAGGAACCCCATCTAAGGACAAGGAGCACACAATTCTTCTTGGTAGACCATTTATGGCCACAACCAAGACTATTATTGATGTCCATAATGGGAGGTTAACGATGACAGTCTTGGGAGAGACTGTATAATTTAAATTGTTTGATTCTCTAACCACTCCTTCTTCTATTTCTACTAACGATAAATGTTCTTTTATTGATTGTGTGGACTCACTTATTTATGACACTTATTTGTAGACAGAAATAGAGGACAAGCTTGAAGTTGCTCTTACAATTGAGAGAGTAGAGGAAACACTAGAAAATGAGACCAAAGGGTATCATGATATGTTAGATAGTGCAATACCAGTGTCACCCCAAGAAGAGTCTAGCAAACCTTTAGAATTGCCAAGTTCCCCACCTAGGGAAGATACTACTCCATCTAAGCTTGAACTTAAAGAGTTACCCAAGCACCTTAAGTACATATTTCTGGGAGAGGGAGACACATATCCTGTGATTATTTCATCTACTTTGACTCAAACCCAAGAGGAGAGAGTTGTGAAGGAGCTTAGCAGACTTAGGAGAGCCATAGGATGGAGTATAAGTGACATCAGGGGTATTAGTCCTGCTACATGTATGCATAAGATCATTTTAGAGACAGTGCCGAACCGGTTACTTTAGATTTGAGGGTAATTAACGTGAGGTGTTTTGAGCATTGGAATATGGATGTGCGATGTATACTTGATTTGGGCAATGAATTGTATAGTGTTGAGACTGTGAACATAATTGTGTATAAGATATCTAGATATGAGTCATAATAAGAATTAAGGCATGAGGGTTTTGTTGATTTAAGTTTTTAGGTTTGTTTTGTTTATGTTTTCTTTTAGTTTTGCTTGAGGACTAGCAAAATTTAGGTTTGGGAGTATTTGATGAACAAATATTTATCCTAGTATTTTTTTTTTTTTTTTTTTTTTTTTATGTTTTTCAAGTATTTATTTATATGTTTAGCTTAGAAATTTGTTACTTTGAGTTGTTTTTCGTTGTTTTACAGGTTCACAAGAACTTGGAAATGAGTTTCACTAAATTGCCAGAATTGCCCATACAGATCAGTAATTTTTGTAGGTTAAACTGTACTGGTTCAGGAAAAACTAGGAGATGAGCCATATACTCTTGGAAAGATCCGGATGTCTATTTTTTGGAGAATTTTATGCCTCATAAATGTGATTTTTCTAGAGAAAGTTATGGCAGTTTTAGTAAACAAAGGTAAGGTTGTGCGTGATTTCAACATGGCAAAAGTTATTTTTACGGATTAAACTATAATGATTCAGGAAGAACCAGGAGATGAGCCATATATTCTTGGAAAGATTCGGATGTCTATTTTTTGGGGAATTTTATGGCTCATAAATATAATTTTTCTAGAGAAAGTTATGGCAGTTTTAGTAGACAAATGTCAGGCTGTGCGTGATTTCAGCGCGGTAGAAGTGAATGAGCTATTATATTCTGATTTTTTTTGGGATTTGCACGGGCTGGATAGAAGCACAACCAGACCAGTTTTGGACAGCAAAAACCTGGCCTGGACATCAGGAAACACACGGCCTGGACAACAGCAGAACCGGGCTTGGACAGCAGTAGAAGCACACGGCCGGAACAGAAACCCTAAGTCGACTTTTCTATCTACAAAGCCGTCTCCATACAGCTATATATAGGAATTTTAGACTCAGAGTTCTAGGGAGATGACAACAGTTCTTGGAGAGATATTATCAAGAGGAGTTTTGGGAGATTGAAGGAGGAGATGGTTTCTTTCATCAAGACGGCTTTTCAAGAGATTGAAGACGACGATCAATCGCTTCAAGACTTGGAGGATTCATCATGTAATTCGGGAAGAAATTTAACTTAATTTCATTTTCATGCCAAGTTTTAACACAATTATAGAAAATTTAACACAATTTGAAAAACCTTTTCATACCAAGTTTTCCAGTTCTTTCACTTAAAAGTTTGGAAGAATAAAGGTTTACCATGCGGGGACCTCTGAATATTCAGGTTTAACTCAATAAATGATCATTTATTGAGTTAACATTTTCAAAAATATAATTTTATGGATCATTAATTCATTATATTCTAAAATATTTTATTTGCAATATAATAAGCCACTATAATTTAATTAACACACTCTCTAAAATAATCTTATATAAATTAAAACAAAATATTAAAATCAACATATAAAATTTATTTTGCTATTTTTTGGAAAATTGTATTGCTAAATATTTATTTATAGCTTATTGTCTACGACTTTAATATTTTTAAGAATTAGAATTCTACAAATTAATATTGATAATTTCATTTAGTTTACATTTTATCAATAAAAAATTCAAAAAATTTGTATATAATTTTTTTTCTATATACAATATAATAATAACGCTCACAAGACACTCTAATCTTTTTTTTTTTTAAACCGACCCTTTTGCTCCTGCTCCCACTCCCGCTTCCATGCGTATTGGTCACCTAGGATCAAGGACGGATCCATGGGGGATAGTAGATACTTGCCCCACCAAAAAAATTATTTTAAAAATTTATGCTTTGTTTTGATCTAAGGAAAAGTGTGTGAAAGAAAAAAAAACATATTGTGAGAAATTTGTTTTGCTATGATTAGATGTGTTAGAAAATTAAGAGAAAAATAATGTTAACGAAGAACATGAGAAATTTTTTTAATGAAAATTTACTTTTGAAACCTTTTCAGTGTTAGGATCGAACTTTTAAATAGTGAAGAAGTTTATAAGCCATCTTAATTATTCAAGGTGAGTTGATTTGTGTAGGCCGTAAATAAAGTGTGCCACTTAAAAGATCACTAATAGGTAGAGTCGGAAAGAGAAAAGAAACAACTAAAAAAAGAAAAAGAAGCTTTGTACCTAGTTACAAAAACAAATGGACCTTACTATATATGTATGTATATATATATATATATATATATATATATATATATATATATATATATATATATATATATATATATATTGACTATAAGCTGAAGTAGCGGAGTTGTATTAGGCCATCTGGTGTGAAGTTACCGTTATGTCTTTTGCCATGTGTTGGCAAGAGATTGGTTATTCTGTCAGAGTTATGAAATTACTATCTTACCCTTGGAGATTGACACGTGTCATTATGTTATTGGAGAGGGAATTTTCTCCTACATCAGATGCCCCCACTTCATTAAGTGCATTTATGTAGTTGAGGAAGTAGGTTGTGTGGAGTATATCATGAGATTCAGACCAGGGTACCATGGAGGTTCAAATGCATTTGAGTGGAGTGGAGGCTCCGAGGAGACCTAACAGGTTGCTATTCCATCGGAGTTTGGTGAATGAGTTCAAGGAGAATACATTAAATCAAAACGACTCGAATTTTGGCGAATGAACCCGATGAATTGACATTCAGTCAAAATGACTCATATTTTGGCGAATAAGCCCGGAGAATTGACATTCAGTCAAAATGACTCGAAGCTTGGAGAATGAATTCGAGTAGATGACTCGAAGTTTGGCAAATGAGTCCGAAGAATTAACATTCAGTTAAAACGACTCGAAGTTTGGAAGAATAAAGGTTTACCATGCGGGGACCTCTGAATATTCAGGTTTAACTCAATAAATGATCATTTATTGAGTTAACGTTTTCAAAAAATATAATTTTATGGATCATTAATTCATTATATTCTAAAATATTTTATTTGCAATATAATAAGTCACTATAATTTAATTAACACACTCTCTAAAATAATCTTATATAAATTAAAACAAAATATTAGAATCAACATATAAAATTTATTTTGTTATTTATTGGAAAATTGTATTGCTAAATATTTAGTTATAGCTTATTGTCTACGACTTTAATATTTTTAAGAATTAGAATTCTACAAATTAATATTGATAATTTCATTTAGTTTACATTTATCCATAAAAAATTCAAAAATTTTGTATATAATTTTATTTCCATATATAATGTAAAATAATAAAAAATAATATAATAATATAATAATAACGCTCACAAGATACTCTAATCTTTTTTTTTATTATTAAAAACTGACCCTTTCGCTCCCGTTCCCGCTTCCATGCGTATTGGTCACCTAGGATCAAGCACAATGGGGGAGAGCAGATACTTGCCCCCCCAAAAAAATTATTTTAAAAATTTATGCTTTGTTTTGATCTAAGGAAAGTGAGTGAAAGAAAAAAAAAACTTATTGTGAGAAATTAGTTTTGCTATGATTAGATGTGTTGGAAAATTAAGAGAAAAATAATGTTAACGAAAAACATGAGAAATTTTTTTAATGAAATTTTCCTTTTGAAACCTTTTCAGTGTTAGGATCGAACTTTTAAAAAGTGATGAAGTTTATAAGCCATCTTAATTATTCAAGGTGAGTTGATTTGTGTAGGCCGTAAATAAAGTGTGCCACTTAAAAGATCACTAATAGGTAGAGTCGGAAAGAGAAAAGAAACAACTAAAAAAAGAAAAAGAAGCTTTGTACCTAGTTACAAAAACAAATGGACATTACTATATATATATATATATTGACTATAGGCTGAAGTGGCGGAGTAGTATTAGGCCACCTGGTATAAAGTTACCGTTATGTCTTTTGCCATGTGTTGGCAAGAGATTGGTTATTCTGTCAGAGTTATGAAATTACTATATTACCCTTGGGGATTGACACATGTCATTATGTTATTGGAGAGAATTTTCTCCTACATCAGATGCCCCTACTTCATTTAGTGTATTTATGTAGCTGAGGAAGTAGGTTGTGTGGAGTATATCGTGAGATTCAGACCAGGGTACCATGGAGGTTCAAATGCATTTGAGTAGAGATAGAGGCTCTGAGGAGACCTAACAGGCTGCTATTCTATTGGAGTTTGGCGAATGAGTTTAAAGACAATACATTAAATCAAAATGACTCGAAATTTGGTGAATGATCCCGATGAATTGACATTCAGTCAAAATGAATCATATTTTGGCGAATAAGCCCAGAGAATTGACATTCAGTCAAAACGACTTGAAGTTTGGAGAATGAATTTGAGTAGATGATTCAAAGTTTGGCAAATGAGTCCAAAGAATTAACGTTCAGTCAAAACGATTCAGAGTTTGGCGAATAAGCCTGAGGAATTGACATTCAGCCAAAATGACTCAAAGTTTGGCGAATGTGTCCGAGTAGATGACTCAGAGTTTGGCGAATGAGTCTGAGGAATTGACATTCAGTTAAAACAACTCGAAGTTTGGCGAATGAGTCCGAGTAGATGACATTCAGTCAAAACGACTTGAAGTTTGGCAAATGGTTCTGAGGAGAAAGACCTGAAGTTAAATTACTCAGAGTTTGAAGGAGAAGTCCGAGGAGAAAGACATAGAGTCAAACTATTTGGAGTTTGATGGAGAAATCCGAGGAGAAAGACATTGTGTCAAAATACTTGGAGTTTGATGGAGAGATCCAAGGAGAAAGACATGGAGTCAAACTACTTGGAGTTTGATGGAGAGGTCCAAAGAGAAAGACATGATGTCAAACTTCTAGGAGTTTGATGGATAAGTCTGAGGGAAAAGACATGGAGTCAAACTTCTTGGAGTTTGATGGAGAAGTCCGAAGAGAAAGACATGGAGTCAAACTACTCGAAGTTTGATAGAGAGGTCCGAGGAGAAAAACATGGTGTCAAACTACTTGGAGTTTGATGAAGAGGTCAGAGGAGCAAGACAAGGAGTCAAACTATGGAGATGTCTGAAAAGAAAGATATGAAGTCAAACTGCTCTGAGTTTGATAGAGAAGTCTTAGGAGAGAGAAATTGAGTCAAACTGCTTGGAGTTTGATGGAGAAGTCCGAAGAGAAAAAAATGAAGTCAAACTGCTCGGAGTTTTTGCAAGTTTGGATTGCTTCTGAGGAGAATAGACTTGGTTATTTGAAGTGCAAAGTAAATTCACCCAAGGTTCTTTGAACCATCTAATCCCTATGGGATTTCTTGCTGTGGGGCTATGGCTTAGCCCATTTATTGGGCTTGGCTTATTGGACCTAAATGTCAAATTGTAGAACCTATGGATTGGGTTTGGTTTTGAATTTTCATGGCCTATTTTTAAGGTTAGAAGTTTTCTAGAATGTTTCTTTAAGCTTTTAATGAGGGTGTATTGAGCCATCATTTTTAATGCTGAAAAAATGGCGGCGTGTGTCCTCAGTTTTTTGAAAAGACAAGATCTTTCTTGGGTTTGGAGAAAAATGATGCTTCAATGCCAAAGATTATAGTTGGGGTAATCATACTTCTTTGTTCTTTGTATAATGAGCCTTATATAAGAGAGAGAAGAAACTTCTTTTTGTTTTCATTTATTCATTTCTAATCAACAAAAATTTTGAGAAGCTTTAGAGTTTGAGAACCTTTGCAGTTTGTTGGAGTGACTAGAGTTGGATAGAACTCAGAGTTCCAGTAATCGTAAGGAGTTCGAAGTCTTAAAGGAGCTAAAATTCTCGAGGTTTCTGATTGGTGAGTTGTGTCTTCCTTTTATCCATATCTTCTTTTGATATTTACTATGATAGAGTTAGTGGTAGTGAATATGGTAGTGGTAAAAGTAGAGATGATATTAGGAGAACTGAAGATGATAGGAATAGTGATGGTAGTGAAAATAGTAGGAGTAGCCATAGTTTGGAGCATGAGGCAGATAACACCTTAGGGGAATCTCGTGCCATGGTTCTTTACGAGGGGGGTGAATCATCTTCAAACTCTTTAGAGGGCAACCACGCCTTATGTGAAATTCGAGAGATGGAAGAGGATGAGAGACCCAATTTAGTGTTTGTAACAAACTCTACTCCTAATAAACTAAAGGAGAATGAGCTCAAGAAGTTAAGAATAGTGTATAGGATCCCCAAAGAGTATGCACTTAGGAATGTTGAAGCTGAGGATCATGCTTGTGATTACCTGAAGGAAAAGGAGCTATATGTATATACACATCATTTGAAGGCTAGACTTAGATTTCCCTTTCATCCTTTTGTGCGTACTGTGCTTAAGTATTATGATGTAGCCCTATGCTAGTTTGTGCCTAACTCCATACACTTACTAATGGCATTCATATATATCAGTATAAAAGTAAATTGAGTGATGAACATGAGTGTTTTCAAGAGCCTATTTCATATTAGTAAGCACAAGGAGAATGTCTAGGTGGTGCTGAGTTCTAAGGCAAAGAATGGGTTGTTGGAGAATACTCCATCCTCTATTAAGCAATGGAAGAGGAATTTTTTCTTTATTCTACGTGATAATGGTTTTGACCTTCTTTCAAAGTGGAGTTTGGATACGATTAGGCCTAATAAAAAGTTGAACCATATGAGAAGAGAGATGAAGACTATGGATAAGATAATAGGCAAGCAGATGGACGTTGAACTTCTAAAACAAAATTATGAGTTAGCTAGGCTCGGACTCTACCCTGAGGGTCCAAGGAGATAGGTCCGAGCTCTTTTCTTTGTACTTATTTTTTCTTTCTTTTTGCTTATACTAATGTCTTGTTTCTTTTTGTAGCAATGGATGCACTGAAGGCCTCTCGAAAGGTATTGAAGGAAGCTCAAAAGATGAAGCTCGATGAAGAGTCTTGAGCTGGGACCAACCAGTCCTCTAGGAAGAAGGCCAACACCAGTGGTTCCCGTAACCAAACTCCTTCATCTGCTCCTACTATGGTAGATGATGATGCTTCTGCCACCCATTCCCCTCCTTTTATAAGGGTTGTCACACCTGTTCAAGCCCCTCAACCACAGGTCCTAATACCTGACTGGTATGTCAAGGTTAACGACTCATACTTTAGGAACATCAACATCGCTCGAGAGCACTTGATACCAGGGATTCCCCCCGAAGGACATGGCTAAGCTGACCTAGGAGCCTATAGAGGGCCTGACTGTGATGGTCGAAGGCTTGGCTTCCCAAGTAAACATCGAACTCTAAAATTTTTATAGTGATTTTGCTTATAACCGAGGAGTTCTAACTTGTTTCATTTTTCAGTCGAGCATAGCCTCCGGAATCCTCTCGCGATGCTGCTTCGACTTGACAAGAAATTGGGGTATAGTCATAATTTCATTTGGACTTTGTGGGAATCCCTCGCAAACCACATTGTTGAGGTTGAATGCTTAGAGAAGGAGGAGGCTCTACTGATAGGGGACTTGGAAGAGGCTTAGGTAGAGCGAGATGCAGCCTAGAGTGACATAGAGAGGCTCTAGTCCAAGAAAGATATTGTTGAGAAAGCCTTGGAAAGCTTTAAGGAATCTCAAGAGTTTAAATTTATTGTGGAGGTCACAACCAGGGATTTCTACCTCAAAGGCTTCGAGGAAGCCGAACAGCAGGCTTCGGAGGCCTACCTCAACCAGGACTTCCCCATGGTGGAGATTTCCTCTGATGATGAGGGTGCTAGAGCTAAGGATGAAGGCCAAGCTCACACTGCTAAGGAGGAAGAGGAAGAGGTGGACGTAGATTAGGAGTTTTACTTATCCTCTTCTTTTTATACTCCCAGCCATTAGTGCCTTGTAAAATTTCTAAGTTTAATGAAGGCTTCCTTTTTGTTTTCCATTAAATTTGTTCAATGTTATCATACTTAGGCAATCAAAATAGGAGAGTCCAAGGGGGAAAGGCTCTGGGCCTTCTCTTTGGAGATAAACTTGGCAAAAAAAGATAGACTGCCTTTTTATTGAAAATATTTGGAGATTATATAAATAAATTGAAAAACTTGGAGAAACAAAACTTTGCAAAAAAATAGAATAGTCTTCGAAGGAGTTCTATTGGTAGAATTTGAGGAGGTTTTCGGCGTTCCAAGTTCACAGTACTCGCGTACCATCTAGGTCTTCCAGCTCGAATGTGCCAGCTTGACAAACCCTCTTAATATGATAAGGACCTTCCTAATTTGAGAAGAGTTTCCCATCTTCTGGGGGTGAAACACTTTGTTCTATCTCAAAACTAGGTCGTGCAATCTAAAGGTTCACTCTCAGACTTGGGATTTGTAATACCTTGATACCCTCTAGTTGTAGGCAGGAAGTTTGATCTGAGCTTTGTCTTTGGCTTTATCAATCAAATTAGCGTTCATCTTGAGAGCCTCTTCGTTATCGGCTTCGCCAAAGCATTGTACTCGTAATGACAGCCTCGAATCCATAAGCCAAGAAGAATAGTCTCTCTAGTAAGACTTCTAATGATGGTTCGATAGGCCCAAAAGACATTCTGGAGGTGGTTGATCCATTGTTGGTCAGCATCGTCAAGCCTTTTCTTGACGCCATATAGGAGGGTTTTATTAGTTACTTCGCCTTACTTATTGGCTTGAAGGTAGCCTACCGAGGAAAACCTTAGTTCGATCTGGAGCTCTTGGAAAAAAGACTTGAACTAGTTGTTGTCAAACTGCGTACCATTGTCGATGACCAATATCCTAGGTATGCCAAATCTGTAAACAATCAACTTCTAGACAAACCCTCAAGTTTGGTCGTCAAAGATGCTGGCGAGAGGTTCGGCTTCTACCCACTTAGTAAAATAATTGATGGATACTATTAAATGCTTCTTTTGCCTTGGTGTTTCCTAGAAAGGACTGAGGATATCCATTTTCCATATGGCAAAGGGAAGAGGACTGGCAATTGACGTCAAGGGATTGTCCAGTAGTTAGGGTATGGAGGCATGTTCTTGATAGGTGTTACACTTTTTGTCCATCTCAACCGCATCGTGACTCATCTGAGGCCAATAATAACCATGGTAAAGTATTTTAAAGGCTACTACTCGCCCCCTAAAATGATTGCTACATATCTTCTCGTGAACTGCTCTGAGAGCATAGTCTATATTAGTGGTCCCTAGTCATTTCAGATAAGGAGTAGTGAGACATTTTTTGTACAATTGTCCATCAATGACAGCATATCGCGAAGTGTGAGAGATAAGCTTCTTGGCCTTAGCTTTCTGATCAGGGAGTATGCCATCTTTTAAGTTCCTGAGAATCATATCCATCCAAGTGTATTCCTTAGTGAGTGATATAACTGGTACTTCATCAATACTTGGAGTGGGGAGAGTTTCGAGGTAGCCTGCTTTAGCAAAATCAATGTGCTTGGAAGAGGCAAGTTAGGCCAAGGCATTTGCCTTTGTATTTTCTATTGAAGTACTTGGGTTATGTGGAATCTCTTGAAGGTTGTCGCAAGGTCGCGGGACTTTTCAAGATACCTTACGATCTTTACACCTTTGGCCTCATATTCATTGGTCATCTGGTTCACCACCAACTGTGAGTCACTATAGGCTTCTAAAGCTTTCACAACTAATGTGCTACAAAAGACCTAGTCTTTACTTATATATGACTAAGAGACAATTTAATTAAGATGTTTTTACTTTACTTTTCATATTAATTCAATGGCGAGTTTAATTCTAGTGAGTAATGCTTCATATTCAGCCTCGTTGTTTGAGGCCTTGAATCTGAATCTTAGGGGATACTCGATTGTGAACCCTTCAAGGTTACTGAGGATTAGACTAGCCCCACTACTCATAGTATTGAAAGACCTGTCCATATATAGCATCCAGCTTGGCATTGGCTCGGCTTGCTTGGGCGTATAAACTTCAACGAGGATGTCGAGGAAAATTGTTTTTGCTATAAAATCCGTTAGAGCCTGTGCTTTAATGGTCATCCGAGACTTGTATCAAATATCAAATTATCCAAGTTAAATGGACCATATGACCAACCTTCCAAAAATGTTGGGCATATGCAGGACTTGCCATAGAGGCTGGTTGGTGAGGAGGACAATGGTGTGAGCTTGGAAATATGGCCGGAGCTTCCGGGGAGGGCATATGCCATTATTTCGATCGGGAGATACCGTATCTCAGTATCATGTAAGATTCGGCTAACATAGTAGATGTATTTCTATATCCCAACATCTTTTCGAATTAAGACAAAGGCTACTATGCCCTAGCTCGCTGATATATAGAGGAAAATTTCCTCCCCTGTGATGGGGTGGTGAGCTCAAGTATTCCTTTAGTTCCTTGAACAATTTTTGACAGTTTTTATTCCTGGAAAAGTCCTTAGCTTTTCTGATGGCTTTAAAGAAAGGTAGGCACCTTTCAGCAGACTTGTACTTGAAACGGCTAAGTTTAGCTATTCGTCCAATCAACCTTTGCATTTCTTTAATGTTCCGAGGATGGGTTATGTTCATTATCATCTTTATCTTCTCAAGGTTAGCCTATATTCCCTGTTGTGTTACCATAAAACCAAAGAACGTTTTGGTGGTGACTCCAAAGGCACATTTGGCTGGATTCAACCTTATTTAGTGACAGTGGAGTATTCCAAAAGCTTCATCTAGATCAGACTCGTGATCCTTGGCGTTAACACTTTTAACCAACATATCATCCACATAAACCTCCATATTTTTCTCAATCTGTTCCTTGAAGATCTTGTTGACTAGGCTTTGATAGGTGGCCCTTACTTTCTTAAGTCTGAAGGACATCACCTTATGACAGTACAGGCCTCAGTCAGTGATAAATGAGGTCTTGGGTCGATCAGGCTTATGCATCAAGATTTGATTATATCTTGAGTATGAATCCATAAAACTGAGTAGCTCATGCCCGGAGGTGGTGTTCACCAACTAGTGTATCTGAGGCAAGAGAAAACTATCTTTTGGGCAGATCGTATTTAGATCTATAAAATCGATGTAGATCATCCATTTTCCATTGGTCTTCTTGACCATCACTACATTGGTGATCCACTATAGGTAATCGATTTCTTGAATGAAATCAGCCGCTAGGAACTTGTCCATCTCTTCATTAATGGCGCTCTACCATTCTGGAGCAAACAACCTTTTCTTTTAGACTACTGGCTGATGGTTTGGGTCCACATTCAATTGGTGCATAATAAACGCGGGATCAATCCCAAGCATGTTAGAGGCTAACCAGGCAAAGAGATCCTGATTCCTTTGAAGGAAAGAAACCATGAATTCCTTAAGGTCTTTAGAAAGACCAGATTTGATTTGTACAGTCCTTGAATCCTTTTCATTTAGAGGGATAAGGATGAGTTCTTCTTCTGGTTGACCTCGCAGAGTCTTAAGTTCATCTCTAAAGTCTTCAATTTCTAAAGGCAAGGCTTTAATTTTTCTCTGTCCCCTGATGGAGCTTAAATAGAAAGACCTAAAAGTTTGTTGATTGCCTTAGACTTCCCCCACACCTTTCTCGGTGAGGAACTTTATCTTTAGATGATACATGGAAACCACTGCCCTCATCTCATTAAGATTTCATCTTCCAAGTATTACATTGTATGATGATGGGTGTTTTACCACTAGAAACGTGATTTGCACAGTGGGAAGTTGTGGTGATGTTTTTACAGTGACCTGGAGAACTATACTTCCTTCGGTAAAGACTAGTGTCCCTAAGAAACCATATAAGGGAAAGGATTCTAGGTTGAGCTGATCGTCCATCAACTTCATCTGTTGGAAGGTATCATTAAAAAGGATGTTCGTTGAGCTCCCGTTATCTACCAGGACCCGTTTGACATTATAGTTGGTGATGAGGAGGGAGATAACCACGACATCATCATGTGGAATCTATATCTCTTCCAAATCTTTATCTATGAAGATATTACTTGGTCTGTCTTGACCCATTTATGAGGTCCATTAACTGATGCTACCGACATGGTTTAAGCTTTCTTTCTGTGGACGGATTGTCCTTCTACAGCTAACCCCCTAAAAATGGTTTTGATAGTCCATATAACTGCAATAGTGGGCCCCTGGTCATTCTTGGGGCGTCTTTCTCCTTGGGTTGGTTTTCTAGGACTCAACTTAAGGCTCTGGAAGTTTCGATGTGACCTTTCTATGGTTCGCTGGTATGGGCGACAATGATGATCATCACAGTCATGAATTTGGTAAGGTTCGGTGTACTCTTTTAATTACCTTATTTGAATAAGGGATTCGATCTGCCATTTGAGAGTATGACATTCCTCAATGTTGTAACCATGATCCTTATGAAAGCGACACCACTTAGCTCAGTTTTCAATCGGATAAAGCGACCTTATAGGCTAACGAAGGAGATCTCGATCTTGGACATGCAGAAGTATGTTTGTCCTAGAGGCATTCAGCGGGGTGAAGTTCTTGAAGTTAGGAGTGATTCTTATTCTTTCTTACGAGCGAGATTTTTTGGTAAAGCAGCTTTCGATTAACTGGTATCCCTATTTCTCTTTTCTATCCTTCTTTTCTTTCTGTCTTAAATACTTGATCATATTCCGTGATCATGTATTCCTCAGTCTGGAAGATGATGTCATTCATGTCTTTAGGAGGATGCTTGCTCAATTTGAAACTGAAAGTCCCTGACTTGAGCCCATTATGGAAAGCCAAGGTCTGGACCACTAGTTCAAGATCAGGGATTTCCCAAGCAATTACATTGAACCGGAAGATATATTCTCAGAGCTTTTCTCCTTTGCATTGAATGATACTGAAGAGGTTTTGTGAGGTCTTTCGAGTCCCCTTACTGTTTAGGAAATGTGCTGCAAATGCACAACTTAATTCTTTGAATGAGCCAATACTGTTGGGCTTGAAGTGGTTGTACCAAGTGTTAGCCGCCTTTTCTAAGGTCAAAGAAAAAACTCAGCACATAACAACGTTAGGATGATAGTGCAGCATCATGGTAGCCTTGTAGTGTTGAAGGTGATCCACTGGGTCCGTGATACCATCATATACATTTATAATCGGCATTCAGAAATACCGAGAGAGAGGGGCTTCGAGGATCTCCTGAGTGAAACGTGGATCTTTTGAGCTGAGTTCAACTAGAACATTGGTGTTCCTCACCTTGAAGGCTTTGTTTATCATTTGATCCATGCCCTCCAATTTCTTGTCCAAGTCAGTGTGTTTTTTGGAGGTTGAAAAGTCTTGGGTCCTAACCTTGGAAGAAAGCCTAGAGTTGGAGTTATTTTGAGACTTTGCTTTGATATGCGAGGATGATCTAGTCGTGGAGTGGCTACCAGTGGACTTGTTGCGATCAGGTTGTGTCCTCTATCGGGAGCTTCGCTACGAGAGGGGTGTTGGCATGGGATAACGGTTTTTTTCCCCTTACCTCAACAACGAGGTTAGTGAAAAGACGGGTAAGCTCCTGGAATTACTCATGGATTTGAGGGATAGCGGGATGCAAGGTGGGCAGAGCTTCTTGATTTTCCAGGGGCCTAGGTTCTACTAGATTATGTTGAGGATCATGCCCAGATTGTCCATCGGATGGCTCATTCTCATACTCGAAGCCGATGTGTTTAGAAATGGCAGGAAGGTGTGGGTTGACCGGTTGATGGTGAGTGGATGCTCGTGTGGCGACTGAACTGGTTCCAACATTACTCTTAGGCGACATGGTAACAAGTAAAGTTTTTAGTCCTTCAATAAAAGAAGACCCTCTTTCTAACGCCAATCTATTGATGTCAAAAATCTACCGAGAATTTGGATAGTCGGGGAGCAGAATCTGCACACACGAAACGAGGAAAAAAACCTAAAGTCGCTAGAGGACCAGATAGGTGTGTGTCTCTGGAGGACTCTCCGATACCTAAGTTAGATATGGCTTTTTGGTGAAGAATGAGAGCTATATGAGCTGAGAGTTGTATGTAAAAAAGCATATGTACCTTTTGATGCTTAAGAGCCGATTTTTATAGTGTGTCGGAGCAGAGTCTGATTAAGAGAATAACTTTAGTGTTGTGATAGGAATAATATTCTTTTGGAGTTTTCTACAAGCCATAAGAGTTTAACTATATGCTGGAGTGGCAGAGTCGTATCAGACCATCTGGTGTGAAGTTACCATTATGTCATTTGCCATATGTTGGTAGAAGATTGGTTATTTTGTCAGAGTTATGAAATTACTATTTTGCCATTGAAGATTGACACATGTCATTATGTTATTGGAGAGGGAATTTTCTCCTACATCGTTATGATTCTTAAGAAATTATGGTCGAAAATATAACGTTACAATGGGGCTAATATCCAAATTATAAATAAAAAAAAAAGACAAAATGTGGTACTACTTGCAAGTATTCGCTTTCCTAAACGAATATTCTTTTGTTTTCTCCTTTTGTACTCATTTTCTTCGCTTCTTTTATCTTCTCCTTTTGCATCAAGCCTAACATTCCTCTTTTAAGCAAATTGATGAGTGTTTCAACATTTAACTAATTATAACGTTGGCTGTTAGGTTGTGCCATAACTAGTTACGCAACTCAATCTCAAAGATTGCATAGATCTCCTTCAACCAAATGTCTATGTCTAAAACCTAAAGAAATCACGATTAAAAAAACAACCAGGTAAATCCTCCTTGATTAATTTGATTCCTTTTTCTCTATGTACATTTTCTCTCTCATGATTTACCATGGAGTCGACTGTTTTTCAACATTGACTCGTTTGTGAAGGCAAAGCTTCCTCATTGTGGACAGTGCTTTTTAGAGGCAAAAGCATAAGGTGAGATGTTTTATTCTCATGAGGAGAGACGTGCCCAAAGAGTTTGGGGCACATACTTTTCGAATATTTATTTTTTATTTTAAAATTAATAAGAAAATTTAATTGGTAAAACTTTAATAATTAACCCTTAAAACTAAAATGAAATGAATTTATTCTAGAAGATATTTTTTAAAGCATACTATTTTGCTTTTAGCAAATGGAAGAATTAAAAGTTTTAATCATAACAAATTTAGTAACCGTAAACTTCTTACATTTGATCTTTCTTAGGTTTACATATCTTCACACTAAACGTTTGAGTGATTATTATGTTACTTATTTTTTTAGTTTAAAAAAAAAAATTATTCTTGATAGTTTTGCCCATTTACACTATCGTGATTGTAAAAATTCTTGAAAATAGTTAAAGCACATATTTCTTATCTCATTTAAGGTGCTCTTCTCTTTCTCATGTCATCATTAGATGCATAATGATAAATTATGCAACAATAAAAGAATATTAACAGAAATTTTTACTAAAATCCTCCACGCTCAACAGGAGAGATAAATAATTCTGATATTAACTTAAACATAATATACAACGACAAAATGCATGAATATTTATAATTAAATATTTTATTTATTTCATTTTCTCATTTATCTGAGGATATTGACACGTACGTGGCTTACAGAAAATGTTTTCGTCTGACTTTCAACCCACCAGACTACTTGTCCTGATTGCTATATGAAATCATTGTACAATGAGGGTTGAGCTTCACAAGTTCAGTAAATTTAATTTACTAAAAATATTCTATCTGCGTAATCAGCCAATTTATATTTAAACATTTATCTCTTATACAACTAGATAATAATATATAGTCTAACGTTTAAATAATTACTATCACATCATACTTCTACGTCTTTTTCTCACTGAAACTGTCTCACTCTGTGAGACTCATTTATCTACAAATAATTGCACAATATCCACAACAGCTCAGTAATAAAATAATAACATGTAAAACAGATGCAATGCATGAATTATTATTATGGGGACGTCTTCCCACATGTCAACATGTTTTTATTATCTTAGACCAACTCCCTCCCGGTTCTTTTCTTTACAGCTTATCCCGGCTGTCACAGCATTTATTTTCAGCATATACCGGCTGTCACAGTGTCCCTTTTATTTCCAGCATATACCTGTTGTCACGATTTTTTAATTAGACCGGGCCTTTCCCAGTTCTTTTCAGTTCTAATTATTTAATGCATATGCATATGAACAATGATATAAAATATGCATATGAACAGTAATATAACACCCTATAAATTCAAAATATTTAAATTAACTATCTGGTCTTCCCTTAACTTTCTGCTTGATAAATTTCACAGTTTTCTTCCTCTCATATATCACATCAATTTATGAACCAAAACTCATCAAGAATTTATTTATCACTACTATTAAATCAACTCATTATTCTAATGATATTTCTTTTTACATAATAATTTTCTGCGTGTCCAATATTCATATCATACATATCAATTTAATTTTTATCTACCACCAAAGCATAAGCTAATAATTTATTTTAATATTATTACTAGATAATTTATTTTATTTAGATTACTTAAAGTAAATCTAACTCACCATGTAGCACTTAAAGCTACCCGTGGATCACCTCCTTGCTTTTCCCGTTATTCTCAACAATTTCCCCCGGTTGCTGATCGTCAACACCTAACATAATATTTGCCTTAAATTTTTAATTATTTCTTCAATTCTTCAAAAACCACACTCTTTGAAAATTCCCACTTTGAATTCTGGAAAATTTCAGAAATGCTAAAAATTCAAAAATAAACACTATATTATTACCTTATGCTTTTCTGATAGCTATTCGTGATTCTCTATGAAATTCCGCAGTAAAACCCTTCAAAATTTTGTTCTTTTAACTTTTCTTTGGGTCCTCAAATGTTTAAGGAAAATTAACAAAATTCGATTAATCATAATTACGATTACGCATATATATATATATATATATATATATATATATATATATATATACACCCACCAAAATTTGAAGCCAACTGGTGCATCATCAGTTAACTCCCATAGCCCTCCACGTTTTTTACACTTGTAAGCCATGCATATCATTTGGTAGCAGGTGCTGCCTGCTGCCACCAATTTGTGTGTGTGTGTGTTTTTTTTATATTTAAAAAAAAAATCTTTCTTTTTTTTGGAACGTGTACGTTCCAGATTTTTTTTTGAATTGCTTTATTTAAATTGGATTTTTTGTATTTAAATATATATATGTATTATTCTAACTTTATAACATATTTATTAAAGTATTTTTTTGTTCTTATTTTATGAATATGGGTATTACATAAATACAAACTAAGATATGGATTGCGTGTTTTCTTTTATAATTTTCAATTTTATCCTTATTTGCTTTTTTTTTAATATATATTTTGAATGTCTTTAGATAATCATGTGTGGAATCACTTGTGGACTATTACATGTATTTATAACGAAAAAAATGATAGTTGTTAGTCAACTGTCCAAATGGACTTTCAAATAGATACATATGGAATTCAATTCAAAACATATGAAAAAATATAAACTAGGATATGGACTCGTGTTTTTATTTTAAAATTTTTAATTCATTCTTATTTGGTTGTTAAAATTTTTTTATTTTTTTTATAAGTAATCATTTATGGAGGTACGAGTAATTATCGGTAATTTTGGATCGACAAAACCATGCATACATTTATCGAAAAATTGAAGTTGGATTTCATTTTTCATGCATTGTTCTTTAAAGTTATAAATCTTCTTTATTTTCTTTTCGCTAGAAGTATATTTTTGGTGGAATTTTTTTTGGCTAAATCTAAACAAAAATTGTATGCTTGAGTTATTTTATTTTGCTACATGGGTATGCTTGATTGCTTATTTTATGGGAATCTCTAATTGCATGATAAAAGATGAAAAATATAAAGTATTATTATCTTATTCTTTATGCATCATGAGTTTCTTCTTCACACTCTCATTCTTCTCCACCTCAAGTCTTCTTCTTTTCTTTTAATATCTATAAGACTTTTCAACTTGACTCCACACCGATAGAAGATAGTCGTTAGCAGCAAAACAATGTTCCACAGTGATAGCTCATTGAATTTGAGTTTGGGTGCAATTTCTCCAAGTATCTTGGACCTTCACAACAAGCATTAGAGTTATGGGACAAATGTAGTAGCCATAATAAAAGTCTGGAAGAGTTTGAGGTTGACCAAACTTGCAACTAATCCGAGAAAAAGAATAACAGTGAGTCATACCCAACAAGATGACGCGATCTTTCTTGAAAGTACATAGGGTTGCCAATGAGATCCACCACTAGGAGAACACCTAGCGAATGTTGCAAGGATTGGGGTCCTGATTTTCCTTTATAGCAATCAGTGTGGTTAAAAAGAGAAAAGATGTTTTCAATTGACAGTGATTGTGTCGGAAGCAATGTGATACGGAGAAAGAATTTTTTCTTGCCATTGCTGTGGAGAGTTACAACAATGTGATTTACTTCTTTTAGCTGGAGAGAGCTACAAAGAAGTAAAAGTTTTTCTTCTTTTTACCGGAAGAGTAAAACAGAAGAAAAAGATATATTAATTTGGGATTTTTCTTTAGTGTATTATTTAAAGTGTTTGGTCACAGAGAATCAATCTACTCGAAGTTTGCATTGATTTTGGTGAAGCACAAAGACTTCTCAGATTTTAGTAGTTGGTAGTACAACCGTGATTTTTCTTAGAGAGGATTGTATTATACAAAATTGTTGTGGGTCTCAAGTTTGGGCATAAACTTGGGACACAAGCTTTATAATTGTTATTTACATAATGGAGTTATTTTTTCCATGTGGTTTTTTCCCTGTACACTTAAGCGTTTTTTTTTTTAAAGTAAATTCTTGTGTTATTAGTTTATTTCTTTATTTGATGCTTGTTGTTTTTATTTCCACA
This sequence comes from Bretschneidera sinensis, assembly GCA_023935145.1. Classification (NCBI taxonomy): domain Eukaryota; kingdom Viridiplantae; phylum Streptophyta; class Magnoliopsida; order Brassicales; family Akaniaceae; genus Bretschneidera; species Bretschneidera sinensis. The sequence continues at coordinate 83,886,365 of CM043698.1, read as the reverse complement.
TTGGGCTTGGTGGCTATTATATTTAATGTGTGATCTTTTGAATTTGTGGTACCTGATTAATTGTTGACGGTAGGTATTTTTTTTCTTCAACAAGTGGTATTAGAGTTTTGATTGCTTGTGTTGGTCAACAAGGATGAAAAATCTAGTTCTATGATTTTATTGACAGTTTCTAATTATTCGGTATGAAAACCAAAGATGAAAGATTATCTTTATTTCAAAAATATGTATGATCCCGTTGAGGGTGATGAAGCCTAGTTGAATGAAAAAACCTATAAAGAATGGGGAAGAATGAATAGGAAGATAGTTGGTGCCATCAGACAATGGATGGATCTTATTGTGTTCCATCATGTGGCGAAAGAGACAAACACTAAATATCTTTGGGATAAATTAGAGACGCTTTCTGAATGAAAGACAGCTCATAATATAGCTTTTGTGATGAGAAAGCTTGTGAATTTGAAGTACAAGGATAAACGCTCCAGATTTTCAAGATCTTATGAACTAATTGTCTACAATGAAAATAGTATCAGATGATGAGTTACAAGCACTGTTTCTTCTAGGTACTTTGTTTGATAGCTGGGAGACTTTGGAAGTGTTACTTAGTAACTCTGCTCCTAATAGTGTGCTCAGTTTGTCTATGGTGAAAGACAATATGTTCAACGAGGAGACTCATAGAAAGGATTCAGGCATAGATAATAGTCAAGCTCTTGTTATAGAAAACTAGGGAAGAAGTAAGAGTAGTGGTCTTAAAGGTCATAGTAAATCCAAAGACAGATCAAAGTCCAAAGATAAGGTGAAATTTTATCACTACAATAAACTTGGTCATATGAAGAGAAATTGCTAGGCCTAGAAATAGGAACAATAGGATGGAAGAATCAGAAAAATACTAATGACAAAAACAAAATAATAGTTGTTTCAGATGATGAAAAGGTTGTGTTACTTGCTTGTGAGTTTGAGGACTGCAATCATATTGTAGATTCTAGTACCGATTGGGTGGTTGACTCAGCAACTACTTACCATTATATTCCACATCGGTATTTCTTTGCAACGTACAAAGTAAAAGACTTTGGTACAGTAAAAATGGGTAACTCGAGTTTTTCTCTGATTGTTGGGATCAGTGATGTGCACATACAAACAAATGTAAGGTGCACTATGACTTTGAAGAATGTGCGAAATGCTCCTGAATTATGTCTCAATCTGATTTCTACTCATGTCCTAGAAAAAGAAGGGTATGAGCACTACTTTGGTAATGGAAAGTGAAAATTGACCAAAGTATCAGTGGTGGTTGCCAGAGAAAAAACGTATTACACCTTATACAAGACACGTGTGAAAGTGTGTGGTAATTAGCTAAATATAGTTGAAAATGATGTTTCTCCAAAATTGTGGCACAAAAGGCTAGAGCATATGATTGAGAAAGGGTTTCAGATTTTGGCTAGGAGGTTGCTCATTCCTTCCTCTAAAGGTATATCTCTGAATCCATGTGATTATTGTTTATTAGGTAAGCATCATAGAGTTTCTTTTAGTAAGTCATCTAAAAGAAAACAAAATAAATTAGAATTGATATATTCTGATGTTTGTGGTCTTATTGAGTTAGACTCTTTGGGTGGCAATAGATTTTTTGTTATTTTAATTGATGATACTTCACAAAAGGTGTGGGTTTATTTGTTAAAGAACAAAAGGCAGATATTTCAGTATTTTCAGAAGTTTTATGTTATGGTGGAGAGAGAGACAAGGAATTAGTTGAAATGTCTCTGTACAGATAATGGTGGAGAGTATACCTCCAATGAGTTTGCAGATTATTGTTCGTAGTTTGGCATCAGGCATGAGATGACAGTTCTTGGTACCCTACAACATAATAGTGTGGCTGAGAGAATAAATCGTACTATTGTAGAAAAAGTTAGATGCATGCTCAGAATGGCTAAGCTGCCTAAGCCATTTAGGGGTAAAGCAGTTCATATAGCTTGCTACCTGATTAATAGATCTCCATCCATTCCTTTAGGTTTTAACATTCTAGAAAGAGTTTGGACAAAAAAATATGTTTCTTATTCTCACTTGAAGGTGTTTGGTTGCAAAGCATTTGTACATGTTCTCAAAGAGAATAGCTCAAAACTTGGTAACAAAGTCGTTGCTTGTGTGTTTGCTCATTATAGGGATGCTGAATTTGGTTACAAGTTATGGGATCCAAAAAAAAAATGAGATTATCAGAAACAGAGATGTTGTCTTCAATGAAATGAAACTTTGGCTGACATTGAGAAAAATGAGAAGACACAGCATGGTATAGGAAAATTTGAAGACTTTGTACTAGATCCTACTTCTTCAAACAGTGCCACAGATGAAGGAGAGATACATGAAGAAGAATATAAAGGTAATGAAGAGCCAGTGACAGTTGATGATGACGTTATGCATGAAACAGAGCATGTTGAGCAGAGGGAGCAACCCCTTGCACTGGAGACTATAGGACCTCGGTTGAGAAAGTATACTTGAGAGCATTAACCGTCAACTAGGTACCCTAGTTCTAAGTATGTCTTGCTTACTAATGGGGGGAGCTAGAGAGCTTCCAAAAAATGCAGCCACATGCCGAAAAAGATTGTTGGATGAAAACAATGAAGGAAAAGATGGGCTCTTTGGAAAAGAACAACACTTATGAATTAGTTGAACTTCCTAAAGGCAGAAAAGCACTGAGAAACAAGTGGGTATTCAAGCTAAAGAAAGATGGTGAAAAGCTAGTAAAGTACAATGCTCGACTAGTGGTGAAAGGATTCAATCAAAAAAGAGGAATAGACTTCGATGAAATTTTCTCTCTAGTAGTAAAGATGAGTTCTATCCGAGTTGCACTTCATTTGGCAGCTAGTTTGATCTTGAACTTAATAGTTAGATGTAAAGACGTCATTTCTTCATGGCGATTTGCATGAGGAGATTTATATGGTTCAACCAGAAGGTTTTGATATGAAAGGGAAAGAGAAAATGGTTTGCAGGATGAAGAAGAGTTTGTATAGATTAAAACAGGCTCCAAGATAGTGGTATAAGAAGTTTGATTCATTTATGGTGGATTATAGTTACTAGAGGACAGCTACAGATCTATGTGTATATTTTAAGAAATTTCCTGATGATAACTTTATTATCCTTCTATTGTATTTTAATGATATGTTGATTGTGGGACAAGATGCTAAGATGATTGGCAAGTTGAAAGATGAATTGTTTAAGTCCTTTGATATGAAGGACTTGGGACCAACAATACAGATTTTGGGAATGCAAATTGATCATGATAGAAAAGCCAAAAAGTTGTGGTTATGACAAGAAACATATGTTGAGCGAGTGCTTGAAAAGTTCAATATGAAGCATTCAAAATCAGTCAGTACTCCTCTTGCCAACCATTTTAAGTTGAGTAAGAAATCATATCCATCAACAAAGGAAGAAAATGAAGAGATGTCAATAATTCCTTGCTCACCTATAGTCGGTAACTTGATGTATGCTATGGTTTGCACACGACTAGACAATCTCATGTTGTTAGTGTGGCTAGAAAGTTTTTATCTAATCTAAGTAAAAGTCACTGGGAAGCAGTAAAGTGGATCTTGAGATATCTCAGAGGTACCTCTAGGTTGTGTTTGAGCTTTGGGAGTTCAAAACCAATTCTTAAGGGTTATATAGATTCGGATATAGCAGGTGATCTTGATGTTAGAAAGTCTACATCGGGGTTTTTGTTCACTTTTGCAGGGAGAGTTGACTCAATGCAGTCAAGACTGCAAAAGTTTGTTGTCTTATCAACTACTGAGGCTGAGTACATTGCAGCAAATGAAATAGGGAAAGAGATGCTTTGGATGATTAGGTTTCTTCAAGAACTGGGTTTGAAGCAACAAGAGTATGTGGTTTTTTGTGACATTCATAGTGCTATAGATACGAAATGTATTGAGGTTAGATACCATAGATTCGTGAGGTGATTGAAAAACAATTGATGAAGCCGGAAAAGATCCACACGGAAAGAAATGTGTAAAAATCCATCATGGGTTATCCACCCCCAAGACAGTGTTGTGACGTTTTGAAATTCCAGCACGGCACATATATGCAACAATATTAAAAAAATACATCAAATTATATATATATATATATATATATATATATATATATATATATCTCAAGTTCTTAACTCTTTTCAAATGAGATACAACATCTTTCTCTTATTAGAAACAATATATACAATAATAACAAAATGCATGAATATTAATAACTTTTCAAAATTTTCTTTTCTTTTTCTTTCACAAATCTGAGGATGCTGATAACAAGACTTACTTAAGTTGTTCACTCTGGTTATCAGCTCAACTATCTACCAGCCCTGTCCACAACATGAAATATTTCAATAATGGGGAGTGAGCTTCACAAGCTCAGTGAATTAAATTTACTAAAAGTACTCGATTTGTATACTTTTAGTTATATTCAATCATTATTAAATCAACATAATTAATCATATATCTCTTCTCACATACTAATTCAATCATTTGTCAATTTCTTTATAAATAAATCAGTAGGGTATCATCTTTTAATAAAGATATCTCATATACCAATCATATCTGTTTTTTTCTCATATTTTATCAATTTAATATCATCATTTACCTCATCATAAGATTCACATCATATAATTCTTTATCATATCATCCTTTTAATTTTTTATCGTCAAAGTTGTCTCACTATGAAACTCATCTATCTATCAATCATTTCAAAATCAAGACTGATACTTAAACATCTCAGCCAACAATGATAAATATTTTTTAAAAAATCAATAGATGAATTTAAATTTTATTTCTTTCTTTCTCATTAGATCATTTAATACTATCATCTAGGAACGTCTTCCCACATGTCGACATGTTTCAGCTAGACCAGCTACCTTTCTGGTCTTTTCAGCCAGACCAGCTGCCTTCCTGGTCTTCCCTTTATGCATATGAACAATAACATGCGAGAAAGAAAACATCAAAGCATTCAATTCAACTATCTCTTTTTCAAAATTATTATTTTATCATATACATATTAAATTGTTTTCTCATATATTATATAAATTTTTCAATCATATCTTTCAAGAATTTCATATATCTTTTCATATGATTAATTTTCAACATATCATTTTATCCTTAATCAATCAATTAATCAATTATCATACATAAAAAAAATATATTATCTAATCATTATAATTCAATAATTAATTCAAATATCATCAATTCATATTTTTTTTATTGGTCTCGATTACTAAAAGTAAATTTAACTCACCACGTACCACTTAAAGCTACCCGTGAATCACCTCATTGCCTTTCATGCTTCTTTCAGCAATTTTTTGAGATTGCTGATCACCAATACCTAACTATAAATTTTCATTAATCTTACTATTTCATAACTTAATTCAACAATATGATTATTTAGTTATGAGTTTTTATTGAAAATTTACCTCAGACGTGATTAAATCTTGCTATTGAAATTGGATGATTGTAATTATCTTTAATATTGGAGAAGTTTTCTTTATAACTTTTTGCTATGATTTTTTAATTATATATTATTTTAAATTAAAAAAATCTTGCATGAAAACTAATAATCACGTGAACATCATGAAGTTTCATGTTTTGCTGCTTCCTTTTTTTTTTTACCCTTTTGCCATTGGATATTTATGATTCTACCATTGATTTTAAATTTACAAATTTACTATTTATTATTTACAATTCTACCACCCATCTTTCAGCATATAAAATTTACGGTTTTGCTATTCCTTATTTAAAATTCTATCATTTCATAATTACAGTTTTACCATTTTCCTTTAAAAGTCTATTTTTCATCTTTTCTTCATTCAAAATTTTTTCTAAAAATTATAAAAAATAAAAAAATTTATATTTTCTTCCATCAAGTTTTCTAATTATTTTCTTTAACCTCAATACACATTTTTCTTCTAAATTCTTTCATTTCAACTTCAAATTTCGTAGTTTTCAGTATATTATTCTTCAAAAATTTCTAACTCTTTTCAACAAAATTTTCAATATCATCTTTCAAATATTATTTCAAATCAATACTAAATCTTTCATCTATGGATTATTTAATTCAATATAATATGTGTAAAATTACTTTTTTACCCTTATTTTATGAACACGAGTATTACAATTCTACATTCCTTATAAAAATTTTGTCCCCGAAATTTCCTTACCTAACTCATGAAAAAGCTGGGGGTAATCTTTCATCATTCTTTCCTCACACTCTCAAGTAATTTCTTCAACATCTTTATTTTGCAATAACACATGAACTAAAGGAATAATTTTATTACGCAAGACTTGTTCCTTTCTTTCTAAGATTTTGAGTGGTACTTGCATAAATGTCAATTCTTCTTGAAATTCTACAGCTTGACTTGGAATACTATGGGATTCATCATGTAAACACTTTCTCAAAAGTAAAACATGAAACACATTGTGCAACGGCTTTAACTCTGGAGGCAAATCCAATCTATATGCTACTAGTTCAACTTTCCTTTCTTTTTAAATCTTAATACACCATTTAACAGAGATATCTTCAAAACACCTAATCACTAACCTGAATCTCAAGTGGTTATCTTCTATTATCAGCATATCCTTTCTGTTTATTCTGTGCTGCTCTAAGGTTCTCTCTAACCAATATAAACCTCTCAGTAGTCAAATATATCATTTCTGGATCAAATATCTTTCTCTCTCCAACCTCTTCCCAACATATTGTAGTTCTGCACCTTCTACCATATAAAGCCTCAAACGGTTTCATCCCAATACTAGCTTGATACTGATTATTGTATGCAAATTCGATCAAAGGTAAATAAGCATCCCAACTCACTGAAAAACTCAATGCACTTGCTCTCAGCATATCTTCTAGTATTCTAATGATCATTTATGTCTGCCCATCAGTTTGAGGATAAAAAGATGTACTAAACTGCAACTGTGTACCCATAGCTTTCTGAAAACCCCTCCAAAATCAAAAAGTAAATCTAGAATATCCATCTGATACAATGCTCAAAGGTACTCTATATAATCTCACAATCTCAACTACGTACCATTCAGCCAACTTTTAGGATTCATGGTAGTTTTAATAAGAAAGAAATGCGAAGACTTAGAAAGTCTATCAACTATAACTTATAATATTCTCCCATGGCCATTCAGGTACTATAAGAGGCTGTAATAAACCTACTGGATATATATTCTCATACTTCACCTATTGACAAATCAAACATCTAGAAATGTACTTAGCTACATCTTTCTTCATCCCTAACCACCAATAATTCTGTCTCAACCCTCTATACATCATATTATTACCCGGGTGCATAGAATACACAGAATCACGAGCCTCTCTTAGTATCTCCTTTCTCATCTCAATATCATTGGGAACATGAACTTTATGTCCCCATACCACCATACCATCATCCCTAATTCTGAACTAAGTTTACTTCCCACTCAATGCTTCTTGTCTGATCTTCTCTACCCCTTTACCTCTACTCTGCATCTCTAACAAAATATCAATAATAGAAGACTATACCACTATGTTTTCTATCAATACTCCTCTATCACTGATACTCAACTGCGTTCCAATCTCACTCAATTCTACCATCAAACTCATATCATGACTCAAATAGCAGCTAATCTCTTTATAGACTTTCTACTCAATGCATCAGCTACTACATTAGCCTTCTCTGGATGATAGTGAATTGTATAGTCATAGTCGCTAATCAATTCCATCCACCTCCTCTACCTCAAGTTCAACTCTCTCTGGGTAGATAAATGCATCAAACTCTTATGATCAGTGAAAATGTCATAAGTGGCTCCATACGGATGATGTCTCAAAATTTTAATGCAAATACTATGGCAACCAACTCTAAATCATGGGTTGGATAATTTCTCTCATGGTTCTTCAATTGCCTAGAAACATAGTCTATAACTCTCCTATGTTGCATCAGTATACATCCCAACCCCTGATGCGACGCATCACTATATACCACAAATCCTTCATCACCAAAAAGAAGCACTAATACCAGAGCAGTAGTGAACTTCTCTCTCCACAGCTGAAAACTCTTCTCATATTCTTCTACCACTTAAACTTCACTTCTTTTCTGGTCAATATGGTCAATGGTACTGCAATAATAGAAAAGTTTTGAATGAATCTTCTATAATAACCAGCCAACCCCAAGAAACTTCTAATCTTAGTAAAATTAGTCGGTCTCTTCCAACTTAACACTATATCTACTTTTTGTGAATCAATTGCTATACCATCTCCTAACATAACATGCCCTAAAAAAATACTTCATTCAACCAAAACTCATATTTAGAGAATTTTGCATACAACCTCTCTTTCCTCATAATCTCCAACACTATCTCTAAATGTTTCACATGCTCCTCTTCATTCTTGGAATACACTATGATATAATCAATAAATAAAATCAAAAATCTATCCAAGAATGGTTTAAACACCTGATTCATTAGATCCATAAATGTTGTAGGAGTGTAGACACCCAATATCGTTCCAAAAAATTTTAACGGACCATGCACAGGTTCCAATGACGAATCTTTGATCATAGTATGCTCGGATTTGGTAAATGAGGAATTATGAATTTAATTGGAAGTAAGAGCAATTATAAGACCTTTTGTTCAATCCATTTAATTTTCTTTGGGATTAAATCAATTAGACCTTATTTAATTCAACTAATCTAAGACCAAAGTCTTCATTTAAACTTTGACCAAATCCAAAACTCAGTAAAGCCCATTGATCTTTCCTAAGCCCAAACACTTTTGTCCCAAGAAGACTTTTAATTTTTAAGGGTGAAAGTCTAATTTCACCCTCCACTTGAAAATCCTTGATTGGTTCACTTTTCTCAAAGTAAAAGTTACTTTTTTACAACAAAAAAGATGTCTCTCTCCTCTCTCTATAGCTAGCCATAATGAAGAATTTTCACTCCTATTTTTTTTTTTTTTTTTTGCCTTTTGAAGTCACTTCTCCCTCCTAGGTTCCCTCACCTTCTTTTGTACCAAATACTACTTTTTTACACACAAAATAAGATTTTTTTTTACTTAAAAAATGACAACAATGCATTTATAAAGTAGCTGATTTTTTTTCCCTCTTTGGACAGCCATATGTACCAAAAAGAGGGAGTTTCTCTTCTCCTCCTTTTGATTAGTTAATTGGAAATTACCTTATTAATCTTCCACCCTTTTCTAAATTTCAAATAACATATTTTTCTACCCAAAAAATCACATTTAACAACACCTAAAAAACAATAGTTTTTTTAGAATGTGAAGCACTTTTCTCATTTCTTTTGCTTTGTAATTGCACTCTTTTTTTCCTTAATCTTTTCAAATTTATTATATATCAAAAACCAAAGAAAAATTATATCTTTCCATCCTTGTCTAAAGCAAGGAGAGTTTCTCCTTACCTTTTTTGCTTTTGCTTTATTGAAAACACTCCAAAAATGTCATTTCTTGTTCACCTTTTTGCAAACCTTCTTCTTCACTTTTTTTCACCTCAAAGAAACCCCTCCCTTTTCCCCATGTCCAGCCACGTAAAAGTTTTTTCTCTCTCCCTTTTCACTTGGTTTACCACACCTTACTTCTCTAACCCCGCCTTTACACCCTAAAAGTGAAACACATTTTCATCTCAAAAGTTGAAACTACTTTTCCCCTTCTCTATATGACCAACCATGCACTTATTTTCACCCATTATTTTGATTTTTTTAATCTCTTAACCAACCCTTACTCCTTCTATAAATACCCCCCTTTGCTAACATAAAGAAGCCAACACAACACTAAGGCAAAGTAATGCAAGAAAGAGAGAAAATAGAGAATGTTTAGAGAGAGAAAGAAGTGAGAAAAGAGATAAAGAGAAGAGTAGGAAGATCAAAGAGAGGAATGTAACAAAAGAGAAGAGAGTGTTCAAGAAAGGTGAGAAAATAGCAAATAGTGAGACACAAAAGAAGAACTAGTGAGATTTCTTCATCATTTTTTACCATCTTTTATTTTTTGGTCTTCTAATCTTCATTGGAATCATTCTTCCAACTTCACTAAGTCCACAAGAGCACAAGGATCTCTGAGGATAATCTCCGCACATGGAAATTTTCCTTAGCCAAAAAAGGTTAGTTAAGCTTCTACTTTTTGCAAAATTAATTGTTAGCATGATTCATGTGTTTAAACCAACATGAAAATAGACCAAACTAATTTAGCTCAATTAAAAATTTTCATCTCAAGATATTTACTAGTTTCTTAGCATTTTATCTTTCACTAGTTATATGTCTTTCTTTAGTAGCTACTAGTCATAATGTAGTCTATATGTTAAATGCAATGTTAAATTAATGGTAGTTTTAAAGTTTATTCCTTTAGTTTAGTACCTTAAGATTTTTTATGTTCTCTAAGTTAGATGTTTTATTTTAAGTTGTCATTAACTACATGTGAACTTTAAGTCTTTAAGAAGAATTTTGGGCCGCCTTGGTCCTTGTTAATTTTGGGCCCCCTTTGGCCCATTAAAAATGTTACTAGCTATTTTGAATATCGTCTTTAAGATAGTTTAGTTTAAATCTATTTAGCTTAATTCATTTTTTTTAACTCCTATAGTTTAAAGTAGCTTAGTTTAATTCATTCAATTTAGTCTTCAAGTTTAATTCATCTAGTTTAAAATAATTTAGTCTCAATCCATCTAGTGTAACTTACATAATTAATTTACATAGTTTAAATGCATGCACTTTAATTTACTTCTCATCTATACTTTACACATAGTTTTAATATTTTTTTCTTCATAGTCAGAGTATTTTATTTCCTTTACATACATACTTTTACCGCATTACTTTAAAGTTAATATTTGATGTTGCATTGTTTGAATAAAAATTACAAAATCTGTGCTTGGTTTTATTAGTAGTGTATGATAATAATACTTGAATTAAAATTTCAATTAATTCCCTTGAAACATAAAGGGCTAGACTTCGGTGTAGGTAAGAGAGAGAGCTTTAAATCCTCACTTTTTTTTCACCAAAATCTCCCATGCTTTGGAATTTCTCACGTAGACCAATGGAAAGGGATTTGACCCCCTTCAAGGTCAAATGATGGCTCATTACCTGTAATCTTTGCTTTATGCTTGGATGACAAAACGACCCCTTGTCTAATACATTAAAAGCTCACCCATCATGGGAGCCTCCTTACTACTTATAAAGGGTTTGTATTAGACTTGGTAGATTTCACTCGTTTCCATATGCCTACTCATCGTAATCCACACCCTCTCCATATCCACCTTCTTTAAGGGGAGTGACCTTGGGTTTTGAACCGGATGCATGGGTCTCAGGTGAAAAAGAGTCGTACCTACAAGGAGCATTAGTCAACCCAAATGGCATCACAAGGAACTCATAATGGCCATAACGTGTCCTAAAAGCAGTCTTAGGCACGTCCTCCCTCCTTTATCCTCAACTAACGATAACTTGAAATCGAGTCTATCTTAGAAAACACCCTAGCCCTTTGCAGATGCTCAAATAAATCATCTATCCTAGGCAAAGAATATTTATTCTTGATGGTGATTTTATTCAACTGTCTATAATTAATGGACAACATCATCGTTCCATCCTTCTTCTTTACAAACAACACAGGAGCTCCCCATGACGACATACTAGTTTGAATAAATTGTTTATCTAATAACTTATGAAGCTAAACTTTTAATTCTCTTAACTCAGCTGGTGTCATTCTGTAAGGTGCTATAGATATGGGTACTGATCTCGGAATCACCTCAATAGAAAATTCAATCTCCCTGCTGGGAGGCAAACCAGACAAATCCTCAGGGAACACATTAGAAAAATCTTTCACCATTAAGATTTCTTATAACTTCCTAACCCCTTTTCTAGAATCCACCACATACGCCAAATACCCCTCACAATCCTTCATCAACCATATACTAGCAGTTAGGGCAGAAATAAGACAGTTAGCAAGTATCTTACATTCTCCCTGAAAATTAAACTCCTTCTATCTTGGTATCCTAACAACATATTCTTCCTAAAACAATCTACCCAAGCATGATATGCAGATAACCAATTCATCCCCAAAATTAAATCAAAATCTATCATATCTAAAGGTAACAAGTCAACTTTAAACTCTCTATCAGCCATACTAATCACACAACCCGAATAAATAGTCCTGATAATAACCCTATCCTCAGTAGCAACCTCAATAATAACAACATGCATCAAAGGACTAACACAAGCATCAATAGATTTCATATAAACACAGGATGCAAAAGAAAGAGTTGCACCAGGATCAATCAATAATCTAACAAGTCTATCAAGGATAGATACCATACCCATAACAATATCAGGAGTAACTTGTGTATCCTGTTGGGTCAAGGCATAGACTCTACTGTCTCTGGGCTGTAATTGACTACCGCATCCTTTCTCAGGTATTGGTCCTCTGCCTCTACCCCGCATACTCTCTGATCCACCACCTCTCTCAATCCATCTTCTCCCAACACCTCCAGAACTTATCTCAATAGATTCCCCACTAGACAATCTACACTAATATGTCCTCCCTCACCATAGACATAACACATCAGAGTAGTACAATTCTGAGATAGATGTCCTATCTGATTAAATCTATAGCAAACTCTTGTCTCTCGATCAAACATCATATTACCACTTCCTTTTGGTGGCATACTTACTTCTCTATCATAATCTCCAGTTCCCATAGTTTGTCTCCCAAATCTAAGGGTCCCACCAATATTACTCTAAGCTATAGAAGCAACATATCTTGTTTGCCTCTGACTCTATGTCATAGTTCCTTGCAACAAAGAACGCCCCCTTTGGGGTGGTCTCCCACCCTGCACACTCATACTACTACCACCACTAGGTCCCTCAAATCTAAACCTCTTCAGTCAATCCCTCATAGCTCTAAACTACATCACATCTTTCTCAATCTGTAATGCTTTATCCACCATTACAACATAATTCACAATACCTATATAAGAGATTTTAGTTCTAATCTCATGGTGTAATCCGTCTTAAAATCTCTTACATTTCATCTTATCTATATTTACTAACTCAGGTATAAAAGGTTATAAATCTACTATCATACTCAACCACAGATAGAGTGTTCTACCTCAAATGAATAAAATCTCTCTTGTTATGCTCGAAAAGTATCTGGAAAATACTTCACAAAGAACACATCCTTAAACTTACACCAAGTTAAGGGTTTATCTACATGGGTACTCAATCTATGGAGAATATCCCCCACCATTGAAAAGTCTCACATTCCAACTTAAATGAAGCAAAGACAACGTTTTTACCTATCTATCACTAGTACGACTTTAAAATATTTCTCAACATATTTAATCCACTGTTCAGCCTCAATAGGATTTACAGATCCTCTAAAAGACTGAGGTTTAAATTTAATAAATCTCATAAAATAGTCTCCCTAGATTTCGTATGCAAACATACCCTCTCCTTCATGAACCTCTTGCCTCACCACACCAGGATCTGTTCTAGCCATTTCCTCCAGCTCCTTTGTAAATTATCAGCCCTATCTTTTGCTGAATTTATTCTCTCTATAGCACAATCAAGAACTTCTCTCAGCTTATCTCTCCTAACATCAAATTCTCTCACACCTCTACTAGTACTAGTTGTACTAGGAACTTGTTCCCTTGCATACACCATAGACTCGACCCCAATCTTAGCCTCAGCTCTTCTAAATATTGGTGGTCTACCACGTCCTCTTTGGTTCAGTAAATTACCTCTAGCTCTAGTATGTCTATGTGTCATCCTCAGACTTTACATTAAAATATAATTTATTTAACTCTTCCACTTCTTTAAATTTTTATGTAGTCTATAGAATCATAAAACCTAATGCTCTGATACCAAAATTGTAAAGACCCATCCCGGCTTGGCCATCCCCGAGAAGGTGTCGTCACGTTTTGAAATTCTAACATGACACATATATGCAACAATATTAAAAAATACATCGACTGATATATATATATATATATATATATATATATATATATATATATATAAAGTTCTCATATCTTTTCAGAGGAGATACAACATCTTTCTCTTATCAAAAACAATATATACAATAATAACAAAATCCATAAATATTAACAACTTTTCAAAATTTTCTTTTCTTTTTCTTTCACAAGTCTAAGGATGCTGACTACATGACTTACTTAAGTTGTTCACTATGGTTTATCAGCTCAACTAACTATCAGCCCTGTCCACAACCTGAAATATTTCAACAATGAGGAGTGAGCTTCACAAGCTCAGTGAATTAAATTTACTAGAAACACTCGATTTGTATACTTCTAGTTATATTCAATCATTATTAAATCAACATAATTAATCATCTATCTCTTCTCACATACTAATTCAGTCATTTGTCAATCTCTTTATAAATAAATCATCAGACTATCATCTTTCAATAAAGATATCTCATATACCAATCATATTCCTTTTCTTCTCATATATTTTATCAATTTAATATCATCATTTATCTCATCATAAGGTTCACATCATACAAACAATCAATCATATAATTCTTTATCATATCATCATTTCAATCTCTTTATCATCAAAGTTGTCTCACTATAAGATTTATCTGTCTATTAATCATTTCACAATCAAGACTGATGCTTTAGCATGTCAACTAACAATAATAAATATTTTAAAATAAATAAATATAAATTATCTTTCTTTCTTTCTCATCAAATTATTTCATACTATTATCTGGCAACGTCTTCCTACATATCGACATGTTTCAGCTGGACCAACTACCTTCATGGTCTTATCAGCCAGACCAACTGCCTTCTTGGTATTCCCTTTATGCATATGAACAATAACATGCAAGCAAGCATACATCAAAGTATTCAATTCAACTATCTGTTTCTAAAAATTATTATTTTATCATGTACATATTAAATTGTCTCCTCATATATCATATCAAATTTTCAATTATATATTTCAAGAATTTCATATTTCTTTTCAGCATATTTTTCATTAATCCATCCTTTTAAAATATAACTTCTCATATAGTTAATTTTCAACATATCATTTAATCCTTAATCAATCAATCAATTATCATACATAAAAGAAAATACATCATCCAATCATTATAATTCAATAATTAATTCAAATATCGTCAATTTATGTTTTTTTATTGGTATGGATTACTAAAAGTAGATCTAACTCACCACATAGCACTTAAAGCTACACGTGAATCATCTCATTGCTTTTCCTGCTCCTTTATGCAATTTCTTGAGATTGCTAATCACCAATACCTAACCATAAATCTTCATTAATCTTACTATTTTCATAACTTAATTCAACAATATAATTATTTAGTAATGAATCTTATTATAATATAGTGTATTTAGCGTTTTGCCATATGGTATTTATGATTCTACCATTGATTTTAAATTTACAATTTTGCCATTACTTATTTACAATTCTTCCACCCATCTTTCAGCATATAAAATTTACAATTTTACCATTTTTTTTTCCAATTCTACTAGTTCATAATTATAGTTTTGCCATTCTCCTTTAAAAGACTATTTTTCATCTTTTCTTCCATCAAAATTTTTCTAAAAATTATAAAAAATAAAAATAAATTTATATTTTCCTTCATCAACTTTTCTAATTATTCTCCTTAACCTCGTTCCACATTTTTCTTCAAAATTCTTTCATTTCAACTTTAAATTTCGTACTTTTTAATACTTTCTTCTTCAAAAATTTCGAAATCTTTTCAACAAATTTTTTAATATTATCTTTAAAATATTATTTTAAATCAATAGTAAATCTTTCATCTATGGATTATTTAATTCAATACAATATGTGTAAAATTACTTATTTACTCTTATTTTATGAACACAGGTATTACAAAATATCGTTGACATGATGACCAAGGTTGTTCCCAAAGAAGCTTGAGTTTTGCTCGACGATAGCCAAAATGAACTCCAAGTGAGTGGCATGGTAGTACTCTCCCTCATGGGCTGGAGAGGGAGATTGTTGAACTTGTGGGGTCTAGTCCATAAGCAAACAAAAAAAAAATATAAAGGAAAAGATTGCCTTGAGAATTTATCTCATAACTAACTTAGGAATCTTAATTGACGGCTCAGCTTGTACTCCTATTCCTTGTAGGGGATGAAGACTAAGGCTATATATATATATATATATATATATATATATATATATATATATATATATATATATATATATTACTGATTTTACTTTGTAGCAATCAGTATGGTTGAAGAGAAACAAGGCGTTTTAAATTGACAATGATTGTGTGGGAAGCAATGTGATACAGAAAAATAATTTTTTCTTGCTGTAGCCGCGGAGAGTTACAACAGTGTGATTTATTTCTTTTAGCCAGAGAGAGCTACAGAGAAATAATGGATTTTCTTCTTTTTACCTGAAGAGTAAAAGTAAAGAAAAAGATACATTAATTTAAGATTTTTCTCTAGGGTATTATTCAAAGTATTTAGTCACAGAGAATCAATCTACTCAGGGTTTACACTGATTTTGGTGAGGCACAGAGACTTCTCAGATTTCCGCGGTTGGTAATACAATAGTGATTTTTCTTAGATAGTTAATTTGTATTATTACCAAATTGTTATGGGTCTCAAGTTTGGGTATAAACTTGGGATATAAACTTTGTAATTGTTATTTATAAAGTGGAGTTATTTTTGCCTTGTGATCTTTTCCCTCTACACTTGAGGGTTTTCCACGTAAATTACTATGCTCTTAATTTATTTATTTATTTGATACTTGTTGTTTTTATTTCCGCACTGGGCTTGGTAGTTATTATATTTAATCTATGATCTTTGGTTGAATTTGTGGTACCTGATTAATTGTTTACGATGAGTATTTTTGTCCCAACACGTTTCACTAATATTAATATACCTCTTTTATGGTTTTAAAATTATATTTAATTGCTAATGCCAAATTTTCATGCGAAAATACATTACCTATCATTGAACATGAAGGTGATCCATAAGATAATTATTAGTGCATGAATTAATGTTTGAAAGAAATTAAAAAAACTAGGGTTTGTGTATTGCTAACTGCTTAATGATACAGTAGAAAGAGCACATATTTATAGGGTACAAGAGTGTCTTAGTGGGATGAGAGTTTCTTATTTACACAAGAGTGTCCTAGTAAGACAAGACTAGAGTTTCCTAATATTATTTATATTAGGAATATACACATTTACACTCCCCCTCAATTCGAATGGGGTGGAACCACAGAGAGATTGTTTTTATGTTGAAGAAATCGAGGTGAAGACAACCCTTTTATGAATATATCGGCAAGCTGATCATCAATGGGAATATAGAGAATCTGAACCTCTCCTTGGGCTACATTTTCACAAACAAAATGAAAATCTATCTCAATGTGCTTGGTGCAAGCATGAAAAACTGGATTAACAGCAAGATAAGTGGCACCGATGTTATCATAGTACACTCGAAGTGGACTGTTCAAGAACATATGTAAGTCATAGAGATGCTGATGAATCTAGTAGGTATATTCAAATTCAGTGTTGGAATGAGACACAGTGACTTGTTTCTTTGCCTTCCATGAAATAATATTGGGTCCAAGAAAAACGGCATAACCTGTGGTAGACCGATGACTGTCCCAGTTTGTATCTACATAGCAAGAAAAAGAAAAATCCTTGGCAAAAAGAAGACATATACCATGATTAATAACTCCACATAAATATCGAAAAATGCGTTTGACAAGCTGAAAATGAGCTATGCGAGGAGCATGCAAAAACAAACTAGAGATTAACAACATATGCAATATCAGGTAGAGTCATGGTTAAAAACTATAGACCTCTAACCATGCTCATATATTCAAAGGGATTAACTAGTAGTTCACCCTCATATAGAGAAGATTCATATTGGGAAGGAAGATGAGTTTTAACAGGTGTTGTGGATAACATAGAGAATTTAAGTAAAAGGTCTTTGGTGTATTTAGTTTGGGAGAGAAACAAGCTGGTGGGTTGATGGACAACTTCAATGCCAAAGAAATAATGAAGATCAACAAGATCCTTCATAGCAAACTGGTTAGATAAAGTGTGTATAAAGCGAAAAAGTAAGATGGTGTTATTTCCTGTGAGGATAATGTCATCAATATACAAAAGTAAAATAAAAAAAAACCATGAGATGACTTGAGAACAAACATAGAAGTGTCAGCTCAATTGCAAGAAAAGCCAAGAGATAAAAGAAAAGAGTTGGAGCGATGAAACCAAGCCCTAAGAGCCTGTTTCAAACCATAGATGGCTTTGCGTAATTTACAAACATGAGAGGGATAAGTATTATCAACAAAACCAGGAGGTTGTTTGATATAAACAACTTCATTAAGGTAGCCATGAAGAAAAACATTCTTAACATCCAGTTGTCTAATCACCTAAGCATGAGAAATGGGTAAAGATAAAACAATATGTATGGTACTAGGTTTAACAATTGGATTAAAGATTTCATGATAGTCAATACCTGATTGTTGGTGGAATCCCTGAGTGACCCACGTTGCTTTGTAGCGCTCCACAGACCCATCAACCTAATATTTAATCCCATAAATCCATTTACACATAACTAAATTTTTCATTAGATCATATATAATCAGATCCCAAGTTTGGTTATTTAAAAGTGCATTAAATTTGTCAACCATAGCTGACCACCATTCGAGATCTTTATTTTCTTGAGAAAAACAATTTGGTTAAGATGGTAGGGTGGTAGTGGAAAGAAAAAAAAAGTTTTGGTTTGTGTATACCAACTTTAGAACAAGTGATCATAGGATGATCAAAGATGTTGGTGGATGGTAGAAGAACAGTAGTGGTAGAGGGAGCAACATGTGTAGTAAAATGAAGGACAATAGGACTAGATAAGGTTAAGGGTGGTGTTAAAGAGTCAGGTTGAGGAAGCGGGAAAGCAAAAAGGACCAGTGAGGGGCACGAGGAGTTGATGGTTTCGGTAGAGGCCACAAGTGAAGAGAGTGAAATTGGATGAGGAAAAGCAAGAGGGGCCGGTAGTGGGGTTGAAGGAAGATGAGGAAGAGGTGTGGCAAAAGACATAAGAGATGATAAGGAGGGTTGATGTAAAGGTTTTGTAGTAGTAATTACAAAAGGTGGGGTGATAGATTGTGTAATTAGAGTGGAGGTGATGGGTTTGGAGAGAATAGGATAAGGAAATGATAGTTCATTGAAGACAACATGACGACTGGTATAGACACGACTAGTGGTAGGATTTAGACACCTATAACCTTTGTAATTGTGAGTATAACTTAGGAAGACGCATTGTTTTGACCGTGGTGCTAGTTTTGGGGAGCATTAGCAGTGAGATTGGGATAACAAGCACACTTGAAGACACAAAAAGTGCAGTAATCGGGAGCTTTAGAAAACAATTTTGTAAAAGGAGCTTGATTATGTAAAACAGGTGCAGGTGTAGGGCGATGATTGATGATGTAAAGGGCAGTGAATGTTTATCAACCTAAAAAGACTCAGTGAGAGATAAGTAAATTAAAAGAGTCTGGGCCATTTCATTTATGTGTCGATGCTTACGTTTCGTGACCCCAATTTGTTGAGGTGTATTTGGGCAAGACATTTGAAAGACAATAACAAAGTGAGCAAAAAATTGTTTGAAAGGTGTTTGGTCAAATTCTTTACCACCATCACTTTGAAATTTTTTTATTTTGGTGAAAAACTGATTTTCAACAAGAGTTTTAATGGTACAAAAATGTTGAAAGACTTTATATTTTTTACACAGAAAAAATCCAAGAATATCGAGAAAAATCATCCACAAAGATAACATAATATTGATAACCTAAATATGATAAAATGTGAGATTTCCACACATCAGAGTATATTAAAGCTAAAGGTTGGGCAGTACAATGCTTAAAAGAATCAAACGGTAAATATTTAGATTTGCCTAACTAATAGTCAGAACAAAAACCAAAATATTAGTTTGTAGAAGAGATAATATACGAGGGCCTAATTGACCTAGTCTACGATGCCAGACATCACCAATGACTTGACGGGAGACTAGTGCCAGGGGAGTGGTAGTGACCGAGTCTGGAGGAAGAGGGTAGATGTCACCATCACTGAAAAGATTTGAGAAGAGTTTTTCCCATACTCTTATACTTAATAACAACGTGAGAAGCATCAAAGTTAGTAGAACAGTTTTTATCAAAACATAAATGTTTAACGGAAAGTAAATTGTTAGACAATTTCGAGACATGTAAAACATTATTAAGTTGAAGAGGTTTTGTGGGAGTGGTAAGAAAGTGGAACCAACATTATTAATATCAAGAAATTGTCCATTATCAACTAAAATTGTATTTTTTCCAAAATAATGTGCAAGGTTAGTAAGTATACTTGACTAAGGAGTCATGTGTGCTGAGGCGACTGTATTAGGGTATTACTAGACATAATTAGATTCACTGATGGACATAGTAGCAAAGGACTTTGGTAAGTCATGAGAGACAACAATATGGTTGAATTGGTGAGGACCATTTAGGGTTAGGTGACCATTGTTGCGACAAATCTGACATGTCGGGGAGGAGAAGCCAAGGTGCGGTCCCAAGAGACCTTCACGACTATAAGAGGAAGTACCAACAGATCGATTAAATATAGAGTAAGAGGACTGATCAGTACTTGAACCATAATGAAAAGAGTCACCACGACCAGTATTGCGGCCATGACCCTGATAGCCTGAGCGATCCCTGCCATGACCAGGAGAAGAGCCAAAGGTGGTGGTGGCGACAAGGGTAGTAGGAGGATCAGATGACTAAGAACTGACTTGAAGATGTTTAAGTCATTGTTCCTGTGGGAGCAACTTAGCACGTAAATTGTCAAAGGTAAGGATAATGTTGGTTTTGGTGACCGTAGTGATAAAGCTTTCATACTCGGCAAGTAGAGTTGCTAAGGTATAAAAGATGAGGTCTTTAGTAAAGAGTGTGGAATTGATGGCAGCTAAAGCATCAGTTATGGCTTTGAGATCCCAGAGATATTATTCCATAGATTTTCCCTCTTTAGTATGTTTATGAAGCTTTAGATAGAGGTCCAAGTCATTTGCATTGGACTGATTAAGGTAACATTGTTCCAATGCCAACAAGATATCTTGAGAGGTACACAGATTATGGACATCTTGTAGGATGTCCGAAGCAAGTGTAGCATTAATCCAAGAGCGAAGGCGTTGAACTGTAAGGATCCAGGTCTAAAAAGTTGGGTTAAGGATGATGGTGCCATCACTGGATAAATAATATTGGGATGGATAAAAGAAGGTGCCATCAACATAGCCAATAAGATCATAGCTTATAAGAACTGGATAAACTGGGAGTGCTAGATGATATATTGATAGGGGATGGGAAAAGTTGTGGTTGAGAAGATGAACTAAAAGTTAGTGGAAGACTAGTAGTGTAGGGTTGTAGTTATGGAATTACAGGTGAAATAGTTTAAACCGTATACATGGTGGGATCAGAGAGGGTTTGCACACTAGGACACAAAGAAAAATGGAGAATAGTTGTGTGCAAAGTTGCGGCTGAGGGAGGGTTGTGCATGGTGGATCCATGTATGGTGGCAGCGCTAGGGTAATAGGGAGGCGACAAAGGAAAAGAATGAAGGTTAGGTGAGGTGCGCTGGCTTGAGAAGAAAAAATAGAGTTGGCGTGTTGTGGTATGGTGGGCCTGAACGATTCGAGACCTGTCAATCACATAAATTATAAACAGAAAGAAAAGAAGACAAGATTTACCTAGGTTTACCCCAAAATAGGGCTACATCTTGCCAGAAGTTTCTTATTATTAACCTCACAAATCTCTCGTTACAATGTATGCTCACCAGGGAGCGAGACCCCGTGTTTGTCCGGGGTTCTACAGATCTGGTCCCGTGAAGTATACACTAACTCTAACAATCTCCCATTTTGTAAATACGTCACACACATGAAAAACTTCTCAGGAATTTGTTTCTTCAAGCCCATCTCAGTAGCACACCACTCAACTTTGCTAGACTAATCGCCTTAGTCAAGAAATCTGCGTTGTTCACTACTATATTGAGTTTCTCTAAGATTATCACCTTTTCATCAATATTTTCTCGCTGAAGTGATATTGGATATCAATGTGCTTCGTCCATGAATGAAATGCAAGATCCTTTGCTAATAAGATAGCACATTGATTGTCACATTTTACCTTCACTACTTATTTAAACCTAAGCTTAGCATACAACCTTTGAAGCCAAACCGCTTTATTTCCAGCATGAGTTATTGCCATATACTCTGCTTCTGTAGATGAAAGAGCAACAACACTTTGCCTTTTTCTCATCCAACTCACTGCCCCACCAAACAAATTAAACATATATCCGCTTGTAGACTTCCTACTATCAATGTCTCATCCTCAATCAACATCAACTGATCCTATAATATCAAGATTCTTCTTACCTCCTATACCTCCATAACACAATGCAAACTCTAACGTGCCACGAATATATTTAAGAACTCTCTTGATTGCAGTCTAATGCTCTTTCCCAAGATTAGACATATATCTACTCAATACTCCCACTGCTTGGGCAATATCTAGTCTCGTACACACCATGGCATTCATCAAGCTTCCAACCACACTAGAATAAGGTACGTGCGGCATCTCTTCAGCTTCTTCCTCCATCTTTGGACATTGTTTTGTAGATAACTTGGTTCCCAAAGGCATAGGAGTCCCTACTGGCTTACTGTCGGGCATGTTGAATTTCTTCAACACTTCTTCAATATACTTCTTATGACTTAGCTACAATTTTTGATTTTCACAATCCCTCTTTATCTGCATGCCCAGGATAAAGTTTGCTGGCCCTCGGTCTTTTATGTCAAACTACCTTGCCAATAATGCATTCACAGTGCTAATCATCTTCCTGTTATTTCCAATTAACAACATATCATCAACATATTTGGTTAAAATGACAAAATCAACCCCTAACCTTTTCATGTAGATGCAGTGATTAACATAGCTGCGAGTGAACCCAAGTTGAATGGCATATGTATCAAACTTCTGGTACCACATCCTTGGTGAATAATTTAGTCCGTATAAAGACTTCTTCAATTTAAAAACGAGTTCTTCCTTGCCTTTGCTCACAAAACATTTAGGTTGTTTCAAGTAATTTCCTCCTCTAAGTCCCTATGAAGGAAAGTTGTCTTCACATCCAATTGCTCAACCTCTAGATCATAAGCAGCTACCATGGATAAGACACATATGATAGATATCAACTTTGCTATCGGAGAAAATATCTCACCATAGTCAATTCCCCTTATTTGCGAGTACCCCTTTGCAACCAGACGTGCCTTGTACTTTTCTACCATTCCATCTGCATTTGTTTTCTTCTTGAAAATCCATTTGCACCCAATTTCCTTCCTATCTCTAAGAAATTTCATAAGGCTCCATGTTTCATTCTTGTCTAGTGCATGCATCTCATCTTTCATAGCATCCTCCCACAGATTTGTATCCTTCGAGGTCTTTGCCTCTTTCACTGTGCTAGGATCATCACTAGTAATATTTAAAGCATGTAATGCACTACAAGAACTAGGGGAATACCTAATGGGTGATCTCTTAACCCGTGTGGATTGCCTTATGATAGGTGTGATCTTTACCCCCGAGCCAGCATCTGAATCCTTATCCTCTACATCAAAAACATGAATATCGTGCTCAGACCCAACTAACTCAGAATCTGAAGTATCTGATATAGTCTCTGAGGTAGTCTCCCACTCTTTATCTCTCAGGCTGAGATCAATCTAAACCTACTTTGGCTATTCCGATATATCTTGGACAGCCACCACATCTCTTTGTGTTTCCCTGAACACAAAATCTCTGCTGTAAACTGTACTCTTATTTTTTGGATTCCATAACTTGTACCCCTTCACCCCATCCTTATAACCAATAAAAATGCACTTCACTGATTTGCTGTCAAGTTTATTCCTCTTTTCTTTTGGCACATGCATATAAGCATCACACCTAAACACCCTAACATGAGCCAAACTCAGCTTCTTCCTAAATAGTGCCTTAAATGGTGTCTGACCCTGCAAAGCTGATGTAGGTGACCTGTTCTTCAGCTAACATGCTGTAGCAGCTGCCTCTACTCAGAACTCTGGCTCTAAGCCTGCACAACTCAAAATACTCCTCGATTTCTCCATGAGTGACCGATTGAGTCTCTCGGCCACCACATTCTGTTGAGGTGTATATGGAGTTGTTTTCTGTCTTGCAATGCCGCTTGGCACACAGAATTGCTTAAACTTGTCTGAGAAAAATTCCCTACATTATTTGTTCTCAGTACCTTTATCTTTCTTTTCATCTGATTTTCTACCAATGCTTTAAACTCACAGAACTTATCAAATGCTTCAGCTTGACTCTTCATGAAGTAAATTCATTTATACCTTGAAAAATCATCAATGAAAGAGACATAATACCTTGATTTTCCAAGAGATTGGACCAAAATTGGCCCAAACACATCACTATGTATTAAATCCAGAATACCCTTTGGCCTCGTGCTAGCAGACTTAAAACTTACACGACTCTGCTTGCCATGTAGACAATGCTCAGAGAAACCAAATCCCATTGAACAATCTGAGACTCCCTTCACCATCTGCTTTGATGATAAATTAGATAATCCATTTTCACTAATATGCCTAAGCCTTTGATGCCACAACATAGAGGACGTCGCTTCATCATCAGTCGCCTTCTTAGAGATAAAACCTCCACTGTACTGACTTTGTACTATACTTCCCAGTAGCTTGTACAATGTACCATACCAAACACCTCATGCAATTACTAATGATCCATGAGTCATCTTACACAAATTTTTGTCACAGTTGAAATTCACTCCCCCATTTATCATCTTGCTGACTAACATCAGGTTCCTGCTGAGACCCGGAATATACATCACGCTTGAAAGTGTTCTAACCATCCCATCATTCATCCTCAACTTTACCTTCCCATGACCAATAATTTTCACCGAAGAGTTGTCTCCCAATAAAATGTTTGCCTCATCAAAGGTTTCATACTCACGAAACCAGTCCCTGTGAGATGTCATGTGAAAGGATGCTCCTATGTCAATTATCCAAACACCCTGATCTGATTTAGCCAAACATAATGTAATATTTAAGTCACCAACATCATCATTATACTGGTCCTTGTTTCCTGAAGCTAATCTCTCACCTGTCCGCTTTTCAGGGTTCACACTCTTACTTCTGTAATCCTTCGTTAGATGCCCAAGCTTCATACACTTCCAACACTTCAACCAAGATTTATCCCTACTTTTCGATCTTCCCCTGAACTTGGGTTTATCACCAGACCATTTATGGTCTTTATCATGGGTTCACCCTCTTACAGATAAGGCCTAATTTGACGAGTTCTCTACACCCTACCGCCTCATCTCTTCAGATAATAAGGCTGCTGCGACATTCTCAAAAGACAGATAAGTCGTACCACTACTAATCGTAACTATCAAGTTATCCCATGAATCAAATAGTGAACAGAGCAGCGTAATAGCCTTATCATCATCCGTTACATCAACACTGATAGATAATAACTGACCTATCAAAGTGTTGAACTCATATAGATGAACAGAGAAAGAATCGCCCTCAGCTATTAATGATAGTCATGAAATGCATCTTAACAGCACTTAATTGTTAACATTTCAGGGTTGATCTAGGTTTTAATTGCACTTTTATACCTTAACAATTCTATAGTGTCATTCTTGGATCATTGATTTGTTTTGATGTATTTTCAGGTGTTTAGAGTCTAAAAGAGAGGGAAAAGCTATCATTGAATAAAGCACAAAGATCCCATGCATATTGGAGCGAAGGAGTGCCTTTGGAAGGACAAAATGAAGAGAAGAAAGTGTGTGTGCCGCGGCTTGAAAGGGCTAAGCCTCAGCCTCCAGAAAGTGCACCAAAAGAGCAAAGAAGAAGCATCAGGTTAGGCCATGGCCTGGATCAAGGTGAGCCACGGCCTAGATTAGGCTGGGCCATGGCCCACAGAATGATGAAGAATCAGCACAAGTTGAGCCACGGCCTGAATCAATCTGAGCCGCGACGCGAGCACAAAACCTTTGTTTCCAAGATACGAACTAATTAGGGTTTTAATGATAGTTTAAAGCCCTAAAACACCCTTGGCCTTTGTATTATAAATAGATCACTTTAGGGTTTGAAAAAGATTCATTTGAAGCTGGACAAGGGTCCAAAGACTGAAGGAGGAATCCCATGGCCGTTTAATCTCCAAGCGAGGTGAAAGGATGAATCCCTAGGTGTAGTTGTTCCTATTTTTCTTTATTCGATTCAGTTGTACTAGGGATTTATTATCATTAAACATTGTTATGATTTACTTTTTTAATCTAATTAGAAGATTTTCCTTTAATCCGGTGATTGTATCTTTCTCCCTCATATAAGTCTAACCATGCTCTTTTTATGTGATATTGTTGAGGTGTGATTGAGTTCGGTAGATTTCTCTTATAGATTTGTCTATTACTACGGTATTGTTATTATGATATATTATCGTTTCTTGATAATCTATAAGTTAGGTCATGTGTGCTTGAAAGTAAAGAGTATTTCATAACAATTACATTAGGGTTTATACGTGTGCTTTAATTGAATATTGGCCGATTACTTGTTTGAGATGTGAAACTTGCAATCGAGATAAAAACAACTGAATCAAGATTAGAATAAGGCAACGAACCTAGGGAGGATTCCCGGACCCTTGTTGTTCTCTATTATATTTACACAATTATTTCACACTACTTCAAACTCAGATTTTCTCATTTAACTTTTATTGTTCGTTTTAAGGTTTGCATTTTCTCTTGTAGTTAGTTTGTCTCCCTGTGGAATTGACACCCCAAAGCTGTGCTACAACTACCGTGTTATTCTTTGGGCATAATCAAATTTTGGCACCGTTGCCGGGGAAACGCGCTTAAGTACAAGGAAGATTGTCAACTTTGAGACATAACGGTAGAAGAATTGTAGATAGTTTTTCTTTCTAGCAGTTTGTAAAGGCGGTAACTTCATTCCCTCTTTTAGCTTGCTGCATTATTTTCTTCTTTTATTTATTTATTATTATTTTGTGATCTTGCATGCCCCGATATAGAGACACTTTGGGTAGATTTGCTTGTAGGCCTATGTTAGAGTCAGAATTAAATTCTTTTCTAAATCCTTTATTTGACAAACCATTTAGTCCCAAAGAGATGAGTGAACACGAAGATCAACCCCCTAGGACCCTTCAGGATTACCTCCACCCTACACGCACAGCCACACCATCATGCATCATGTTTCCAGCTAATACTCACCATTTAGATTTTAAAACAGGGATGATATAATTACTCCCTACGTTTCATTGCTTGGAAAGTGAAAACCCATATGTGCATATTAGAGAGTTTGAAGAAGTAGTTGCGACTTTTCATAGTCAAGATGCAACTGCTGACATTGTGAGACTTAAGTTCTTTCCTTTTGCTTTGAAGGATAGAGCTAAGAGTTGGCTATACTTACTGAGACCACGATCTATTGGGTTATGGACTGAGATGACTCAGATATTTTTTAATAAATATTTCCCCCAACATAAGACCAATGCTTTAAAAAGGCAAATCTCCACCTTTGCACAAAAGGATAGTGAGACTTTGTATCAGTCTTAGGAGAGATTTAAGGAGTTGTTGAGTATGTGCCCTCACCATGGGTATGAGAATTGGCGCTTAGTGAGCTATTTTTATGAGAGACTTACATATAGGGAGCACCAATTTGTAGAGATGATGTGTAATGGTGAGTTTTTAGAAAAAGATCCTGATGAGACCATAGAATACCTCAATGAGCTTGCTGAAAAAGCTCACACCTGGACTGGACTTAGTGCTACTGAAAGCACAAACAGGTCATGACCTGTAGGAAACCAAAGTGGTGGTGGAATTTACCATCTTAGGGAAGAGGACAACCTAAAGGCTAAGGTCGAGATGCTCACTAGGGAACTAGATGTGTTAAAGACTAAGGGTTTATAGCAAACACACGTAGCTAATCATGCAAGGTCCTTTGAACCATGTTTTGTGTGTGGCGGGGTAGATCATCTCGCCCAAGAATATTTCACATTTGCAGAGATGAGAGGGATGTATGAGGAACAATGTAATGCCTTAGGTATGTATAAGAAGTCTCTTTCACATTTCTTTGATACTTATAATCTGAAGTGGCGGAATCACCCCAATCTTAGCTGGAAATCTGAAAACCAGCCGCCTACACAACCCCCTAGATCATATCCTGCACCATATCATGC
This sequence comes from Bretschneidera sinensis, assembly GCA_023935145.1. Classification (NCBI taxonomy): domain Eukaryota; kingdom Viridiplantae; phylum Streptophyta; class Magnoliopsida; order Brassicales; family Akaniaceae; genus Bretschneidera; species Bretschneidera sinensis. Next base: position 83,858,116 of record CM043698.1, on the reverse strand, counting down.
ACCTGTACCTACTAGGAGTCCTTTAGAAGAAACTTTGCATGCGTTTATTGAGGCACAAGATAAGACTAATCAAATGCTTGAATATTTAATTACGCAGGTTGTTGAAGAATATAAGGATTTAAAGAGCCAAGTGTCCAAATTAATGACATCCTTGAGTGTGAATGAGCGAGGTAAGTTCCCTTCCTAAGCTCAGTCCACACCTCATAGTCAAAATCTGGCACAAAAGAATTCAAATGAAGTGAATGCCATTATAACACTAAGTGGTAAGTCATTACACATCTCAACACCGAACAAATCAGAGGATGTGGACGAGAGCCACCAAGTATATATGATTGACTCACCCATGGAAAAGGTCCATCACCTTAATCCACTGTAGTCAATCCACACCCATGGGTTCACAAGAGCATATATAAAGCCAAAATCTGGAGATGTTACTGATGACATCCTTGAGGCCTCTTCAAAGCATACAAGCACCCAATTTGACAGTGAAGCAGTTGCTGGTGCATTCAGTTCATGTTTGTCTAGGAGGGAATAAAAGCGTCTGGCTGAAGATGTAAAACTTAGCGCTTATGGGAGATACCCCACAGCTTATCCTTTTTACTTTTATTGTTTTCATATTTCTTTTTCTTGTTTATTGTTCGTATTTTTTTTTATTTCTGTTTTCTAGTATTAACTTAATATTTCTTTTTCAGGGATAAATATAAGAAGCAGTTCAAATGGTGGAGCACAATTTCAGCTTCTGTGCACCTTTGGCTACAAAGGGAGTTTCCTTTACTCTTTCTTTTACATTAAGGTCAATGAAATTTTTAAGTTGGGGGTGGAGGAAACGCATCTTTTTGTTTCCATATTCTTTATTTCCATACATTTTTTTTCCATTGAACTGCTTGGTGTCGTTCTCCCTTTTTGTTTGTTGTTAGCATGCTTTGTGTTAGCCTTGGATATAATTCACATGTCTATGATATAAGCTTAATTGAGATAGCATATAACATTTTAGGAGTAGTTAAATCTTGCTTTGGTTTGAGAATAATTTAAGTGTCAATCTTGATTTGGTTTGAGACTCTAGTTTGTGGTAAGATTGTATGAACAGTCTAAAGTATTTAGAGAATTTTATGTATGATTGCTTTGTGAATACTTTTGCAGTCTCAGCAAGCTCTAGAACTTACTTGATAACCACTTGAGGTGAATTCCTAGAATGCACATTACTTAGGATATGAAATAGGCCATTTTTGGACCGTTTGAGCCTGTCAAACCTACCATTGCTATATTTACCACTAGTCACCTATTTGAGCCATTTTCTTGAAAAAGAATTTGAGTCTTGTTTCTTTCAATAGCCCATTTACTCACCTTTATGAGCTAAGAAAATATTTTATCCTTACCTTTCTCTTAAAAGAACTTAGATATACACAATTGTTGAGAAGCATTTAACAGGAGTAAGGATAGAAATATGAGAAAATATCACTACCATAATCCAAGTACATTAAAGGAGATAAGTTGGGGGTTATGGAAAAGAAATGAAAAATGAAAAAAAAGGTGAATGGTCTTATGCCAAAATACAAAAGAAAAGAAAAGAGAAGTGAATTATGGCAAAGAAAGAAGAAAAGAAAAGAAAAGATGCGATTTGGGAAAAATGCTTGAAAAATGGTTGAAAAGTTGGGTGTTGAAGTAAGGTTATCTAGTGCTGAAAAGTAGTTGTGTTTAAAGCTAAGAGATTGAGTTCTTTTACTTATGAATCCTTCCCATTCTTTCTTAACCTTTACCTTAGCCTAACGTTACAAGCTTATTAAAGACCTATTGATCCAATGTAATGTGATTTTTCTACAATAGTGGAGAGTGGTTTGAAATGTAAGCCTATAGAGCTTATTTTTGTGATTGATGTCACGCAATTTATCATATTTTAGAGGCCAAGACTTGTATTCACGAATGTTATGCATAAAATCATCCGGATGTTCAGATTAATGGATTGTGGTAAGATAGATGTAGAGAGTCAATAACGATCTTAAGATTGATGTTTGGACTACTTTTGAACTTGGGTGAAATTTAATGATTCTATGTGTTGTGTGTTATATGCGATTTTTGAGACCAAAAGTTGAATTACTCTTGGTTTAACACTAGCATTGCTTTACTTTGTTTTGATTTCTACTATAGAATTCATCTCTTGTTTTCGCTTGAATTGCTAGTGACTAGCAATAAGTTAGTTGGGGGTTGTGATGAGAGTCATAAAATGTATCTTAACAGTACTTAATTGTTAGCATTTTAGGGTTGATCTAGGTTTTAATTGCACTTTTATACCTTAACAATTCTAAAATGTCATTCTTGGATCATTGATTTGTTTTGATGCATTTTTAGGTGTTTGGAGTCTAAAAGAGAGGGAAAAGCTATCATTGAATAAAGCCCAAAGATCCCATGCATATCGGAGCGAATGAGTGCTTTCGGAAGGACAAAATGAAGAGAAGAAAGTGTGTGTGCCGCGACTTGAAAGGGCTAAGCCTCGGCCTCCAGAAAGTGCACCAAAAGAGCAAGGAAGAAGCATCAGGTCAGGCCGCTGCCTGGATTAGGCTGGGCCATGGCCCACAGAATGATGAAGAATCAGTACAAGTTGAGCCGCGGCCTGAATCAATCTGAACCACGGCGCGAGCACGAAACCTTTGTTTCCGAGATACGAACTAATTAGGGTTTTAATGATAGTTTAAAACCTTAAAACACCCTTGAACCTTTGTATTATAAATAGATCACTTTAGGGTTTGAAAAAGATTCATTGGAGGCTGGACAAGGGTCCAAAGACTCAAGGAGGAACCCCGTGGCTGTCTAATCTCCAAGCGAGGCAAAGGGATGAATCTCTAGGTGTAGTTGTTCCTATTTTCCTTTATTTGATTTAGTTTTAATAGGGATTTATTATTATTAAACATTGTTATGATTTACTTTTTCAATCTAATTAGAAGATTTCCCTTTAATTCGATGATATTATTGAGGTGTGATTGATATATTGCGGTAGATTTCTCTTATAGATTTGTCCATTACTGCGGTATTTTCATTATGATATATTGTCGTTTCTTGATAATCTATAAGTTAGGTCATGTGTGCTTGATAGTAAAAAGTATTTCATAACAATTACATTAGGGTTTATATATGTGTTTTAATTGAATATTTGCCGATTGCTTGTTTGGGATGTGAAACTTGCAATCCAGATAAAAACAACTAAATCAAGATTAGAATAAGGCAACAGACCTAGGGAGGATTCCCGGACCCTTGTTGTTCTCTATTATATTTACACAATTATTTCACACTACTTCAAACTCAAATTTTCTTGTTTAACTTTTATCCTTCGTTTTAAGGTTTGCACTTTCTCTTGTAGTTAGTTTATCTCCCTATGCAATCGACACCCCAAAGCCGTGCTACAACTACCACATTACTCTTTCGGTGTAATCAGCTATCCGAAGGTTGTACAACTTCTTCAGCAGAAACAGTTTATTTACTAGAGATTTACTCTGATAAAGGCTTTCCAGCTTCTTCCAGAGATCTTTCGCAGTCTTTTCTCTAGAAACATTTATCAGGACAGAATTAGCCAAACACAACCGAATCAGATTTCATGCCTTTCGATCGAGTTTCTCCCACTCTGTGATGGTCGCTGATGATGATATCGAAACCACTACTGGCAAGCCTCTGTCGTGGATGTCGTACTCTTCAGTATCTCATCGACTATCACTGTCCACAGATCCCTATCCACGAGTAGATCCTTTATCTTCAGTTTCCATAACTAGAAACTCTTCTCTCCGAACTTCTCAATTTTAATCTGTGATCCAATCGACATCTTTGATCATTAATCCTCAAACACAAGGCTTTGATACCAATCGAACAATTCGAGACCTGTCAATCACACGAATTATAAACAGAAAGAAAAGAAGACAAGATTTACCCAGGTTCATCCCAGAATAGGGCTACGTCCTACCAGAAGTTTCTTATTATCAACCTTACAAATCTCTCGTTACAATGTATGCTCAGTATATAAAGAGTATTTATAAGCAATTTAAGACGTCCTAATTAGGGTTTAATTAGGATTTATGCCTTACTACAGAACTACGACTATTCATGGGCCCAAGCCCAAACCACCAAGCAAAAAACCAGACCCAACTCATGTAAAGGTCCTGAAAGTTTCGAGGACGCTACCTCCTAACCCTGACCCTCTTTCAGGGGAGCGGGACCCCTGCCTGCTCATCAGGGAGTGGGACCACATGTTCGTGAAGTATACACCAACTCTAATAGGTCCTAGGTAGGTGGCTAGAAGAAGACACAGTGGTCACGAATTGGTTGAGGGAAAAAGAAGGTTTTGTGGTGATGTCACAGTGATGGGTCCTGGTGTCAGATATGTGTGGGAAAAGGGAAATAGTGGGATCGTAAATTTTTGGTGGGCCGCTTGTGACGTGTTGAGCAGGCTGTTGTTCATCGTTTGAGTTTATCGAAGTTGAAGAAGAAGGCACGACACTGACTACAGCAACGGATGGGGCAGGGGCTATTGGCGCGGATACGCTAGGAAGGAGGAGGGTAGTGGTATGTTCTATGAAGGGGAAGGAAGAAGATAAGGGATAAGTGTTTACCATTATTTAGGATTGAGAAAAAATGAAGCAGTGTTTAGGGTTTAAGATTTTACTGCTATGATATTATGAAAGAAATTAAACGAATTAGGGCTTGTGTATTGCTGACTGCTTAATGATATAGTAGAAAAAGCACATATTTATAGGGTACAAGAGTGTCCTAATAGACAAGACTAGAGTTTTCTAATATTATTTATGTTAGGAATATATACATTTACAATGTTAAAAGAAATTTAACTTCCTTTAATTTTTGTGATTATTCTCTTTTACCCTTTAAAACACAAATTGATTTGCACTTTTAATACTCCATGCGTGAACAGAAAACCCAAAATTTATCAATTATATGACTTGACTAATTTAAATTCCCATGTCATGTTTTTTGTAATTTAAAAATTTGCTTATAATTTCTAAGGTAATTGCCATGTAACTTATAAGGAGCATTGCTATATGAATCATTCTATTAAATCCCCGATTTGAACCATATATAATTACAGAAATTAAATTAATAATTAACAAAGATTAAATTTATTATTTTTTTTATGTTTTATCGATTTTATTTTTAATAATTCACTGTAATAAATAAAATATAAGAGATAATTCGAGTGCGTTTATCTTTACCAAACTTGTAGGTAGTCCCGTTAAAGTCCGCCCGAAAGCAACTCCAAATCCAAACCTAAAGTGCAACATCTATGTATCAGCTAATGCATTGCCCCTCCGGATCTGCCACATGTCATGACCTAGGCAACAAGAGAAAACGATCATTATACAGAAATTTTTATTTGTATAGAGGTCAAATTCATTTTTGTATTGAGATGGAAATATAATAAATAATTTTAAATTTTTTTTATTAACAACTTTTATACATACTCAGTTAACTCTAAAAAAACTTCAAAAAATTACCTCGTCAAATGTAAAAAAGTGTTTTGACACCTTAAGCATCTACGAATCTTTGGACGTTATCAGTCGGCCCGTTCTTTTTAGTTCCCAACGTCTCTATAATTTTAGATCCGTTATCAACGGTCCAATTTTCTATTCAAATAAAAAAGTTTAAAAAGAAAACGGAATAAAAAGGGTAAACAAAAGCCAAGTCTCTCTCTCTTTTTCTACTAGATTATTACACTCACCAAACAAGAACAATAATAACAACGCGTCTTGGAAAGTGAATTATATATCAAGTCTCTCTCTATTACGCGTAATTTGATGTCTCACAATCCAGATCTAAACAAAGGGAACTCTTTCAATCATGGATCCGTTGCTTCTTTCTCTTTCTTCACTCTTTTAAGAATCCCCTAAAAAAATCTCTCTCAAACACTTGAACCAGCACACAAATCTCTCTGCCTTTAATTCTATTTCTGTCTCTCCCTACTTATCAAAAAAAAAATTGTCTCTCTCTCTTTTCTCTGCTTGAAAATGCCTACTATTTTGCTAAGGATTTTCCTTCTTTACAACCTTCTAAATTCAATCCTTCTCTATTTGATCCCCAAAAGACTGAGAGGGTTCCTCCCTCCTTCTTGGTACCCCCTCCAATCCAACCTTGTTGATGACAAAGCTCCAATTTCATCTCCACCATCATTAGTCCTCCAATCCTCCTCTCCTTCCCTCAAGAGAATGGATCCCGCGGAGTTAAAGCGTGTCTTCCAAATGTTCGACAAAAATGGAGACGGACGAATCACGAAGAAGGAGTTGAATGATTCGTTAGAGAATTTGGGTATCTTTATTTGGGATAAGGAATTGACCCAACTGATCGAGAAAATCGATTTTAATGGAGATGGGTGTGTGGATATTTATGAATTTGGTTCTTTGCATCAATCCATCATGAATGAGTATGATGAGGAGGAGGATATGAGGGAGGCATTCAATGTGTTTGATCAAAATGGAGATGAGTTTATAACTGTTGATGAATTGAAATCCGTCTTAGCTTCACTTGGGCTTAAGCAAGGGAAGACCATAGAGGATTGCAAGAAGATGATCATGCAAGTGGATGTTGATGGTGATGGGAGGGTTAATTACAAGGAGTTTAGGCAAATGATGAAGGGCGGTGAGTTTAGTGCTTTGAGTTAACAAAATTTCATTAGGGAGAAATAAAGAGATCACAACCAAGAAAAAAAAAGTCTTCTAAATATTTCTTTTGTGTATATATTTTTGGAGGACCCCTTAAGAGGTAGTGTGTTGCTCAAAAGCCGCCGCCGCCATTGGTTGAGCCACAGCCCGGTAAAAGCGTCCGACTTTGGCCAACGGATTTTGACATGTGTAAGAAATGATGGCATTATAAATGGTGGGGGAAGGAAATGAGGGAAAAAGGGATTGGGGCTATAGGGAAGGGAAAGGGGAGCAACAAGTTTGCTTTTAGCTTTTAATTTGTAAGAATTGCTTTGTTGGGTTTTTTGTTGTTTCAATTTTTAATTTTTATGATATCCCCAATATTGTCATATTGTTCTGCGTTGTGTGATTCTGGCTTTGGTGATGATTCTTCCTGTTATTTTTTATTTTATTTTTTATAACCCAATTCTTCCCTGTTACTTAAATCAAAGAAGATGTATTAATCATTATTATTTCCAGCTATAACTAAAGATAAAAAAAAAAACTACCTTTTTATATCTTTTCTCATCGAGTAGTACTCATGGAATATGTAGCATCGGCAAGAGTTACTAGTTATGCGAGTCGTGTTCTGTTCCTTTGCCATTTGCCAGTCATTTTTAAATTCCAAGAAGATTGCTTGCAATTCATGCCTTAGATTTGGCCGTTGGAGCATTTTTTTTTACCAGTAGTGTGGCCCCAAGTGCCCCAGTAATATCCCTGAGCTCCTCCAGAGTCACCTCTAATGGATATCATGTGCATGGTACCACTTTTTGAGCATAATCCTTTGGTAGTAGTAGTTAATGGTGTAGGGGTCTGCTTGTAGTGATGGTGGTGGTTAGGGGTGGTCACTAGTCCAACTGCTTGCGAGCTACTCGAGACCCAAAGCTCGAATTATGATTGGTTTGACTTGGCTCGACTCAATAAGAATTTCAAGTCGAACTCGATCCGGCTTTTAAGCTTTTTTAATATAACAAGTTGAGTTCTAGCTTTGTTGGGAAACCACCCTCAATGATGCCCAGGTGGTGATCTTCCAAACACCCAAGTTTAGAATGACTTGTAAAGAAAAGATACAGCAAACGAAGCAAAGAAAGAAGACAACAATTGTTATCGAGGTTCGGCAATAGCCTACGTCCGCGTGAGCTCCTCCGAGCCCTCTGCACTAAATCAATGGTTCTTTACAGAATACAACAACCCTCTTCAAGAATCCACAAGTTCTTGAAGGAACAAAGAAGAGAAGAAAGAAAAGATAAGAACTATTACAAAGCCCTCTATCTAGTCTAAGCTACTCTCTTTTCCTAAACCTCCAACCTCTCTACAATGAGTCATTCTTGCGTTTTGTGTTTTTGCACTCCTCACACAATTCTCTCATTCACATGTTCTATCACACACACACTTGTGTCTTGTATCACAATGTGTTTCCTTGTTGTGTTGAGATTGAATCTAGGTGACCCTTTATATAGTGCACCACTTCTTGAACCTATATTGAAGTCAATCTCCACCCTTAGATCTTGAGGACTAATCAACCATAGGCTTTGATCAAGTCTAAGTGATCCTGTGCATTTGATCATGCATCCACGCACTTAACAAAAAAGGCTAAAAACCAGACTTAGTGTACCTTCAGGCCGCAGCCTGAAACAGGGCATGCTGCGGCCTGGAACAGGGCTGAACAACTTCCTCTTTTCACCTTTCTGGACGCTGCGGCCTGAGGGAGGCTGAGCCGTGGCGCACACTAGTTCCAGGAGCTCCTCCATGCTGGGTGCCGGGCCTGGAAAGAGCTGGGCCACGGCCTGACCTGGTGTGCACTCCTTTAACATACTGAACTTCATTATCCTGTTTAAACCTTAGACAAACTCCAACAATCTCTACCTTTGTCTAAGCAATTAAACCCGAACCCATTATGCAAAGAACTCAAGATTCAAAATCATCTTGAGTCACCATTCAACCGACTCTAATCCTAAGAAGTTTAAGGCAATGATTAAACCTTCTTAGAGGTAGAACTTTGGTACCTAAATCTGTAGGACTTTCTTCTGTGGCCATCTTGTCCGCATGAATGCATCCTTCCGTAACATTTTCCCGAATGAAATGATACCAAACATCCATGTGCTTTGTCCTCTCATGGAACACTGGATTCCTCCACAAGTGCCACGCACTTTAGTAATCCGAAGACATCACCACCTGGTCTTTTAGGACATTCCACTCGTCCAATAACCCTTTGCACCACATATCCTTCTTAATGGCTTCCGAAGCCGCTATGTACCAAGCCTTGGTTGTTAAGAGTGCTACTACCAACTGCAACAGAGCCTTTACGTACCTCAGCAACCACTTCATCCAAGCCAAAGCTCCTTTTTGGGATTACTCACAAATCTGCTAAGAACACCCACTACCTAAGAAATATCAGGTCTATTGCTTACCAACATGACCATAACTGATCCAACCGCACTAGAGTAAGGGACCTTTTCCATTTCCTTCTTCTCCTCATCCATTCCAGGACATTATTCGCTGGAGAACTTGAAATGACCAGCAAGGGAAATCTTCACTGGTTTACCATCTTCTATAGAAACCTTGAACAACACATTTTCTATGAAGGAAGACCGAGAAACCTTCAACCTGTTTCTCTCCCTTTCTTGAATTCTTCTCATCCGAAGGATCTTTTGTGTAAGGCCAAGATCCTTCCTCTCGAACTCCTTACTGAGTTAAAATGTAAACTTTTCCATCATCTTACTGATGTTCCGAACCAACAGCATATCAACAACATAGATGAGGATAATCACCACTTCATCCACCTTGTGTCCAGGTGAGAAGGTTTCTGTGAAATCTATGCCTCCTCTTTGCGTGAACCCCTTCGCCACCAGCCTAGCCTTATTCCAGACTTTATCCCCTGGAGGGTTCCTTTCTTTAACCTTGTAAGTGCACTTACAATCCACAACTCTCTATTTTTCTGGAATGTGCACCAATTCCCAAGAGTTGTTCTTCCTCAAAGAATCCATTTCTTCCTCCACAGCTAGCTGCCATCTTGACAAATCCTTACATTTCGTGGCATCAGTGTAAGTCTCTAATTCACTCATACCTCATTCTGTCCAAGGAACTACTACGATAGCATCCGCAAAACCATATCTTGAAGGTGGTCTGATCATCTTTCTCTCCCGGTCCCTTGTGAGCTAATAGTCATTCTGACTTGTTACATCATCCCCTTCTAGTTCAGTCTCCTCTTGAGTGTCTCAAGCTTGACATTCATCAATGGGCTCTACCTGGTCCAAACCCTATTGCCTTCCTTGCTCTACCTAAACTGAATTTTCCTTGATGCTATGCTCCACAAATTCTGGACTGGTTTGCTCACTATCCCCTACAGAGTTAGTTTTCTCAGAATAGGGAAATAACAATTCATTAAAAATGACATCCCTACTTATTATGAGTTTCAATCCTTTTTGCTCTAAGGACCACAACCTATACCCCTTAGCCCCTTCCTTATATCCTAGAAACACACATTTTTTAGATCCTGGACTAAGTCTATCATCATTTTGATGTGCATATGCAGCACACCCAAAAGTCCTAAGGTTGTCCAACTCAGGGGGTTTACCACTATACATCTCATCGAGAGTCTTGAGCTCTAAAGGGTGATCTATTAACCAAATATGCAGCAGTAGACACCGCTTCCCCCTAAAAACATATGGGTAATTCGGATCCTATTAACATGCACCTAACCTTTTCCATAAGGATCTTATTCATCCTCTCAGCAACTCCATTTTGCTGAGGGGTTTTCACAACCGTTCTACATCTTAGAATCCCTTTTAACCTACAGAATTAATCAAGTCATTGTTACAACATTCTAAGCCATTATCGGTTCTTAACACCTTAACTACCCTGCCTATTTGAGTCTCCTCCAGCTTTTTCCACACCACTAACTTATTCAAAGCATCGGATTTATTTTTAACCAAATAAACCCAAATATTTTTTGAATAATCATCAATTAAAGACAAAAAGTAAAGATTACCTACCTGTGTTGGTGTTCTTGCTGGTCCCCAAAGATCCGCATGAATGTAGTCAAGAATGCCCTTAGACTTATGCATTTCGGTGTTGAAGCTGACCCAATGTTGCTGCCCAAGAACACAGCTCTTGTAGAAATCGAGTTTCTCTACTTTGTCTCTATCAAGTAACCCATTCTTACTGAGAACTTGTAGACCCTTTTCGCTCATGTGTCCCAAGCGAGTGTGCCAAAGAGCTACCTTATCCATCTCAGCCATCAAGCTTGCTGCTTGATCCTTGATGTCCATGTCTCCGATCATCTCATAGAGACCATCTTTCATTGCTGCTTTGATCACTATCAAAGATCCCTTAGTTACCTTGATCTTTCCTCCCTCTGCTTTGTATGTGTACTCCATGGAATCCAGTTGCCCCAATGAGATAAAACTTCTTCTCAACTCTGAAAGATACCTCACATTCCTTAGTAGCCTTGTCATTCCATCAAACATCCTCAACTGGATGTCTCTTATCCCCTTCACTTGGCAAGAAATATCATTCCCCAGGAAAACCTTTTCATCATTGGTTTCTTTGAAATTCTTGAACCAATCCTGGTGAGGGCACATATGATGAGTGCACCCGGTATCCAAGATCCATTTCTCGCTGCCTTCTTACCTCTTGCTCATACTTGAGCACACAACAAGAACATCATCATCTTGCTGTTCTTCCTTGGCAACCAAAGCCTCTCCATCCTTGGTATGGCTTCTTCCCTCATCCCTTATCATCTCCTTGCAATCCTTTTTGAAATGACCCTCCTTATGGCAGTAGAAGCATCTCCCATAGCTTTCTCCTCAACCTCTATCCCAGTAGTAGCCATGTATGTTAATGTGCGCTCTCTCATAGCTTTCTCCTCTACCTCTGTCCCGGTAGTAGCCATGTATGTTGTTTTGCGCTCTCCCATGGCTTTCTCCTCTACCTCTATCCCGATAGTAGCCATGTATGTTGCTGTACACTTTCCCATGACTTTCTCCTCGACCTCTGTCCTGGTAGTAGCCATGTATGTTACTGCCATACCGAGTTGCTGGCCTTCCTTTAACGAACAGCCCTTCTCCATTTGATGCACTTATCATCTTGGCATCAAGACTATCTTGCAACTCTTTATTAGGATCCAATTTAAAAGAAAAGATTCGTTTACGAAGATACCTCTTATTAGGGAGAGTCTTGGCAAGAAACAACTCATCTAGTTTCTTCCAAATGACAACTGGATTTTTTGAGTCTCCGCACTCCTTTGTGACATTATCCGATATGTGTAGGAAGATGGTGCTATATGCCATCTTCTTCATCTCATTCCGCTGGACCTCTATGAGACTTGCTGAAAAAGCATCATCTTCTCCAATTGCCAAGTCCACCTTTTGTTACACAAGAACTGCCTTGATCTTCCGCTTCCAAAGGGCAAAATCACCCTTTCCATCAAACTTCTGAACAACGAAATTTGAACCCATCTTGCGGAGAAGATCCCTGATTTATGCAACACCTACAATTGCTTTCCAACTTTTTCTAAACCTCAACAACATAATCTAAGATTGATCTCAATACCGTTCTTGAATCACTCTCAAGAACACGATCAAATCTTGATCTTTACTCCGTTCTTGAATCACCAAAGAAGTTGATCTTTGATTCTTGGAGTCTTACTCCGATAACCTTCGGTTCTTGCTCCGATACCCAGCTGTACAAGCTTTGATACCACTATTGTGGTATCTCCTCTAGCTCTGATACCACTGTTGGGAAACCACCCTCAACGATGCACAGGTGGTGATCTTCCAAACACCCAAGTCTAGAATGACAAACGAAGCAAAGAAAGAAGACAACAATTGTTATCGAGGTTCAGTAATAGCCTACGTCCCTGTGAGCTCCTCCGAGCCCTTTACACTAAATCAATAGTTCTTTACAGAATACAACAATCCTCTTCAAGAATCCACAAGTTCTTGAAGGAACAAAGAAGAGAAGAAAGAAAAGATAAAAACAATTACAAAGCCCTCTATCTAGTCTATGCTACTCTCTCTTCCTAAACCTCCAGCCTCTCTACAATGAGTCATTCCTGTGTTTTGTGTCTTTGCACTCCTCACACAATTCTCTTATTAACATGTTCTGTCACACACACACTTGTGTCTTGTATCACAATGTGTTTCCTTGCTGTGTTGAGATTGAATCTAGGTGACTCTTTATATAGTGCACCACTTCTTGAACCTATCTTGAAGTCAATCTCCACCCTTAGATCTTGAGGACTAATCAATCATAGCCTTTGATAAAGTCTAAGTGATCTTGTGCGTTTTGATCATGCATCCACGCACTTAACAAAATAGGCTAAAAACCAGCCTTAGTGTGCCTTTAGGTCGCGGCCTGAAACAGGGCGTGCTACAGCCTGGAATAGGATTGAACAACTTCCTCTTTTCACCTTTCTGGGTGCCGCAGCCTGGGGGAGGCTGAGTCGCAGCACACACTGGTTTCAGAAGCTCCTTCATGATAGGTGTCGTGGCCTGGAAAGAGCTGGGCTGTGGCCTGACCTGGTGCGTACTCCTTTAACATGCTGAACTTCATTATCTTGTTTAAACCTTAGACAAACTCCAACAAGCTTCTTGTAAATTTATTTTCTAAACTGGAACATGATATAATAATCAAGATTTAGAGGTGTGTAGTCATCACCGTCTTTGAGCTTTTATTCATCTCCACTTAAATAAACAAGTTTGCTATAGGTTACAAACGAATAGTCCTCTAGGATACAACTAAGTCTCAAACTTGAAGTCTGTAGACAGCAAAATCTGAAGAACTTCTGATTTAATTCTATTTTGAAATACTTAAATATTATGGCAGAGTTTTGAGAGAAAAAGAAAAAGAAAGAATGAAAAGATGAATTGTGTTATGAAAATGGGAAGTTATGGTATTTATAGGTGCATAAGCACCTCTTCAAATGGTTCTGGAAAGTTATGTTTTTCAGTTGGAAAGACTTAATTTTTTTCATATTTAATGAGAGCCTTACGATTATGTTTGTTACTTTTTAACGGACCAGATCGTGTTTGTTTAAAAAAGAATTATTAAATCTCATGCATTTTCTGTTTAAATCAAAACTTTTGATTTAAACCAATGCCTTTTGGGTTCTCAAGCAACCCTTTACTCTCATTTTTATAGAGAGTTATTGTTTTCTCTCTTGAGGTTCATGAAACCAGGAAATAACACATGGTCATAATAGTGCTAAGTGAAAATAAATTCTCACCGAAGTAAAAGAGTTGTATGTGTGTAGTGGATCTGGTCGTATTACATAGAATGTTGGTTTAATCTAAAGGACACCATTCATTTCAACGACTTTCAGTTTCTTACACTAATAGAAGGTTTTAAATCAAAAGATACATTTTTTTATGCATACAAGACTCGAAGATATTGTGGCAATATTTTTCAAAATTGGTTTTTCAAACAAGTGGGGGAAACTCCTTCGTTCATATAGGTGAAGTTCCGTTGTGTTTCTGTTACTAGAGCGCATTTTATAACTTCATTAAGAGTTTTAACTCATCCTCTAAAACGTAATGGATGATATCGTCTTTCTCAATTATGGGCTAATTTTGTGACAATATCAATAGTTAATCATAGTCACTTGTTATTACCCATTAAAACCTATGACTAATGGTCTACTAGCATTAGGTTGGGTTTCCATCATTGCTGACTTTCAAATAGTTTGAACTCTATCTCTTTAGATGTATTACTTACTAGGTCTCTTGCGAGTGCCTTAGTAAGTGAATCAGCTAAGTTCTTACTTAAATTTACATAGACAATTGTAATGATACCATCTTGTATCAATTCTCTCACATATCATGTCTATGACTGATATATCTAGACTTACCATTATAGGTACTATTATAAGCTTTTGATAAAGTAGCTTCACTATTATAATAAAGTGAAACAGGACGCATTTGACTAGGCCACATTTTGATGTCTAACAATAAATTCCTAATCCATTCGGCTTCCTTCCCAGTTGTTGATAGGGCAAAAAATTCGAATTCCATAGCTGAGTGGGATATACAAGTTTGTTTCTTGCTTATCCAAGAAATTGCACCCCCAACAAGAGTGAATATCCACCAACTTGTGGATTTATTATCTTTCTCACTTGTAATTCAACTCATATCAGTGTATCCTTTCAATACACTTGGGTAATTGTTGTAAAATTGTCTTAAACCACTGGTCTTCTTGAGATATCCCATTATCCTACCAATGGCTTTCTAATGTTCTATATTAGGATTACTAGTATATCTACTAAGTTTACACACAGAATAGAAAATATCTGGTCTAGTGTAGTGCATTGCATACATTAAACAACCAATAGCACTAGTGTATTCAAGTTGTGCCACTGCTCTACCAGAATTATTCTGTAATTTAATACTTGGATTAAAAGGAGTATTATACTCTTTGAAACCAAGATGTTTAAACTTTCTTAATATAGTAAGATTGACTTAAAATATAACCCCACTATGTTTCTTAATTTTAATTCATAAGATTGTATATGCTTCACCAAAGTCTTTCATCTTAAAGATAGAAGACAAATATTTCTTAGTTTCATTTACTCCTTCCATGTTCGTATCAATGATCAACTTATCATAAAGATATAAACAAACTATCACACCATAGTTTTTAGTAAATTTAGAGTAAATGCACCTATCAACACTGTTATGTTTAAAACCGAAGGATAAAATACTAGTGTTAAATTTCTCATGCGAATTGTTTTGGAGCTTATTTTAGACCATAAAGTTTGACTAATTTACACACTTTATTTTCATTGTCGGGAAGAACAAACCTTTCAGATTGTTTCGTATATTTCCTCATTTAAATCCTCATTTAGGAAAGCAGTTTTTACATCTATTTAATGAATATACAAATTATAAATGGATGCTAAAGCTATAAAGACTCTAATAGAAGTAATACGCGTAACAGTGCATAAGTGTCAAAATAATCAATCCATTCTTTTTGTTTAAAACCTTAGACTACTAGTCTCTCTTTAAAAGTTTGAATGGTGCAATCAGTATTGTATTTTCTCCTAAACACCCACTTACATCTAATAGGTTTTGATCTTTTGATCTTTTAAGTAAATCTACCAATAACCAAGCAACCCATTATAGAATCCATCTCATCATTAATAGCTTCTTTCCGAAAAGAAGCATCTCTTGAAGCCATAGCTTCCTTAAAGGTTGTAGGATCCTCTTCTAAGTTAAGCACAATAGATATTTTATTCAATACATTATTATTTTGGTCATCTTCAACCAGAAATAACAACGATTAAGAAGAAATGAAATCAGGATTTAAAGTCTTATCTTTTCGTGCCCTAATACTTCGTCTAGGTTCAATAATCCTTTTAGGAACATTAGTTTTTCTATTATTAATTTATAGTCTTAATCTTTTATTGGACTCATCGTTTTTAGACTCTTTTTCTATAATCTCAAAATCAGTTGAAAACTTATTTTCAAAGAATTCTATGTCTCGTGACTCAATAATAACATTAGACTCTAAATCAAGTAGTCTATAGGCATTGCTACTTTTAGTATATCCAACAAATACACACTTAGTAGCTCTAGATCCTGATTTTGTTCTTTTAGGATATGGAATTCTACAATATGCTAAACACCCCCACATTTTAAAATAATTTAAGTTAGGAACCTTTCTAGATTTCATAAGGACTCAATTTTGATTCTTTCCTGGAATCCTATTACGAAAATGGCAAGCAGTAAATAGTACTTTAGCCTATAAGTTTAAAGGTAATTTAGCATTAACTAGCATGCAATTTACCATTTCAACTAAAGAATGATTTTTCCTTTCAGCCAAACCATTATGTTGTGGTGTGTAAGGTGCAGTGCGTTGATGTATTATGTCATACTCTTCATAGAATTGATCAAAATCATTTAAGAAATATTCATCACCTCTATCATAACGTAGAATTTTAATTTTTCTATCAAGTTGATTTTCTACTTCTGATTTATATTTCTATAAAATGTCAAAAGCTTCAACTTTGGATCTTAATAAGTAAACATATAAAAATCTACTTGCATCATCCACAAAAGTAAAAAAAAAAATATCTTTTTCTACCTCTTGTTAACATACTATTTAATTCACATAAGTCAGAATGTATCAAACTTAAAATTTGTGAATCTCTTTGTACCTTAGGAAAAGGTTTCTTTACCATTTTAGATTGAACACATATTTCACATTTTCCTAAGTTATCATTTCCAATATTTATTAATTCTAACTTACACATACTCTTTAAATAACCAGATTATATGAGCTAAATGACTATGCCATAAAGAAGAAGACTCAACAATATAAGTAGAAACTGTGATCTTATTGTTATTATTATTATTATTATTATTAATACTCTACTTTTACATGCCATTACAATAATATCCTTTTCCGACAAACATGTCTCATTCTTTGAAAGTATGACCTTGCTGGATTGAACAGAAACTCAAAATCCTTTTTTATCTAAAAGATCTACAGAAGTTAAATTCTTTCGAATCTCTGGTACATCGAGAACATTAAGAAGACTTAGACGCTTTCCGGATGTGAAGTCAATCTCGACTATTCCTTTGCCACAAACTTTGATTCTGGAAACGTTTCCCATTTGTACTTCTTGTCCATTAGTCACTTCCTCGAATGTCTTAAACATTCATTTGTCATTGCACACATGGACAATAACACCAGAATTTAACCACCATCCAGATACTTTATTTGCCATATTAACCTCAGAGATCATAGTCACAAGGCTCAGATCGGTGATCATTGCTACAAGGTTCTCCTCAACCATGTTAACCTTGTTGATATCTATACTCTTGCGAAATTTGCATTCATGAGCATAATGTTCAGGTTTACTAGACACATGACATTTCCCTTTCTTAAGTTTTCTTCCAGTTTTTACTTGTAAAGCATGCTTTTTAATTTTACTTGTCTCGACATGATGCACTTTAGGACCACTTTGAACATTACTACTTTTGTCACGTAAACGTGACTCTTCTTCAATGCAGAGATGTTTTTGAATTTGTTCTAAACTGTAGTCCTCAAATTTGTGCAGCAATTGTTTTCCATAATCCTTCCAAGAAGGGGGAAGTTTAGCTATAATAGCCCTCACATGGAATGATTCATGCAAAACAATTTTTAAAGCTCTGATTGTATTAACTATAACTTGTAATTCATGCACTTGTTCTAAGAGATGTTTATTGTTAAACATTTTGAAATCAAAGTATTTGGAAACTAAATACTTATTTGTACCTTCTTCCTCCGCTTTGTATTTGTATCCAAGAACATTCAAAATATCACGAGTAGATTTGATGCATGTGAATAGATTGTACAAGCGGTCTGATAATGTGTTCAGAATATGACCAAGACACAGTAATTCGTCCTCCTCTCTTTTCTTTATTTCTTTCTGTAGTTGTTCGATCACTACTATTTGAGGTTACTCTCATTCTTTAGGTACTGGATCATCCGGAATGGGTTGTAGATTAAGATCCATTTTATAGGAAATGTTCAATGCAGGAAGCAAGAACAAAATCTTGTTTTACCACTGACTGAAATTATTTTCATCGAATCTGTCTAGCTTGACGAAGTCTTGATTTATCACTTTAAATGATTTTGTCTCCATTTTGTTGGACAGAATTAAAGCCTTAAAATTATTGTAAATTTATTTTCTAAACTGGAACAGAATATGAGAATCAAGACTTAGAGGCGTGTATAATCGCTGTCTTTAAGGCTTTATTCGTCTCCACTTGAATAAACAAGTTTGCTATGGGTTACAGACGAATAATCCTTCAAGATACAACTAAGTCTCAAACTTGAAGTTTGCAGACAGCAAAATCTGAAGAACTTCCGATTTAATTCTGCTTTGAAATACTGAAATATTATGGCAGAGTTTTGAGAGAAAAAGAAAGAAGAAAAAAATGAATTGTGTTATGAAAGTGGAAAGTCATGGTATTTATAGGTGCATAAGCACCTCTCCAAATGAATATGGAAAGTCATGTTTTTCAGTTGGAAAGACATGATTTTTCTAGATTTAATGAGGGCCTTATGATCATGTCTATTAGTTTTTAACGGACCAGATCATATCTGTTTAAAAAACAATTATTAAATCTCACACCATTTCTGTTTAAATCAAAACATTTGATTTAAACTAATGCCTTTTGATTTAATTTCACACATTTTTTATTTAAATCAAAACCGTTTGATTTAAACTAATGCCTTTTAGGTTTTTAAACAACTTTTTACTCTCATTTTTCTAACATGGCTAGCAATCATTCAACCTGTCAACTCACATACTCGGCGCAAATATATATTTTATGAATTTTGAAGCTCATCTAAACTCGAAGTTGATTGGGGCTCAAGCTCGAGAAAATGAGTATGAGACGAGCTCGAGTAGACTACAAGTGTTTCGAGCCGAACTCAAACACCCAATAACTCATATCATGTCCCCACCCAATTGCCCCGCTCTACTTAGCATTAGTATTCGTTCATATAGAATCAATGTTAGGTTTATAAAAAAAAAAAGCCCCATTCCCCTCACTAAAATATCTTCACTTTCAACATGAACCATAGATAAAACTTGGTTGAAAGCTAAACAACTAACAAAAACTAGAGCTAGCAAAACTAATCTTGCATAATGGAAATATATGGATGACCCAATGAGTACAAAGTACACTAATTCTATAATAATATTTGACACCCCCACAACCAGTCTAGCAGCATATTTGACGCCACTCCACCCATATATGGCTCATTTGTGACCTTTGTTCTTATAAGCAATGTTATGCTTGTGGCTTCAAATGAAAACTATCAGCATACAAAGCTTAACTAGGCTCATGGAGATTACTAGTCAACGCTTGCCCAACAAAAGCAACATTCTTTCATTGTCCAACAATAAGACCAGTGATAGAATGCTAATTAATAGCCTAACAAGATGCAAATATATGAGCGTGGAGTCTGCAGGCACACATTCCGAAGGAGGGCCAAACTAGAAATCATGTTTTCAACTACAAAACATCTGATCTGACAGATAACAATTGTGTTTAATTGTACATCGACACATTTTTGGATCATGAGGCTCAGCATAAGTCTTCCCTAGACATACTTGGATCCCTGCTTGAATTTTTAGTTGCCAAAAACAAATTTAATTAGTGACAAAATATGAAAAGCCAAAAATTTGATTTCCATGCCTCCTCGGACAGTTTTCTTAAAAATAGAATTGCATAGGTGAGAAGAAACCCAGCAATGAACCAAGAAAAACACGTGCATGTGAACACTAGTACATATATACAGAAAACACGAGGATGCCCGCATGCCTGTACACACACTTTCCCACAAAGAAAGAGAGAGCAAAGAGAACTCATCAATGAAGTTTCGGGAAATGAACACGTTATAATCATCTCTGCTTCAATACGAAGCAATCCAATTGGGTGGAGAAACAGCAAGAAACCTCCAGCATGCATCTGTATTCCTTCTACTGCAGTGTTTTCCATAAACATTATCATGCCACTGGCTGGTGATAAAATGTCAACTTTAGAGCATATCTGGCGTAGTGAACTTGATGCTCTAATTTAGTGCAATCAGGTAAATTGGTATAGATTACCGTCTAACGTAAACGGGTTAACGTGCCGACATATTTTAAAATACAAAGTTTTTAAAGCGCTCGCAATTGAAACAATCCCAACGGTTAGAATATTACACAATACAAGGGTTTTAAAGCGCTGGTAATTCCACTAATTCTGGCAGTTTAAAACACCGACAAATGTGAATTTACCGAAACGTCAAAGTGCCATGATATTTCGAAGCCTGGCTGTTTAAAGCGCCGCAAATATAATAATACTAACACTTTAGAACACCGTAAATATAATACTACTTTAAAGCGTTCGTAAATTTTAATTTGAAACAAGTTTGACACGCTAATCACTCATGAGCACCGTGAAATATAAAGCTGTGCAAAGCATTGACAACACTTAATGTAAGCTGCCAATTTCTAGCATCTCAACATTTAAAAGTGCTGACAAATTTCATAGTAATTCTTCTAACACTATTACACAATTTCATAGTAATTCTTCTAAATCTGTTACACAATTTCATGACAATAAAGAAAATTTAACATGACATCAAAAGAATCATGACTAAACACAAATTTAAAACGCTCCATCAACATTAGAATTAAAGGTACATAAAAATCATATTCGACATCCATGGAAATCTCCAAATTCAACCAAGTTAAATATTAGACATAAGCATCTAAGTACATAAGTCCCAAAAAAAATAAAATGCATTCAATTAAATGATGTTTCAAACTTCCAGTGCCATAATGAAAATCTTCATCAACTTGATGTCCATTGGAGGCATTTGGAACATGTAACGTATTTATAAATGACAATATAAGAAATTCCCACCACTTGAACTTTCGATTTATGAAAATCATGATCCAAGCATGAAAATAGGGGCAAAGAAAAACACCAATAGATTGAAGTTACTCTTAGAAACTGAGTCAAAGTCCTTGCTAATCAACTAATCAAAAGAAAAGCCACACAATATGAAAACCAACCCAAAAAAAGGAAACCCATTCTGCCTTCCCTACAAATATTGATAGCAAAAACCCACACAACATGCAAAACAGAAATTAGCAGAATCTGGCCTGTTTCAGAACAAAACAACTTTATTTATTTATATTCTCCCAGAACCAAACATAGAATATTGAACTATAGTACTTTTGTCTTATTCTCATTTGAATCTTCACAGCAACTAAAAAAAGAAACATTTATCAAAATGTAAGCTTTACAAGACAAAAAACAGAAAATAAGCAAAATAGAATGCAACAGCAATGAAATTGAAGGTTCCCTGTCAATTTCTTCAATGAAATAATAACAATATTGAAGTACAGTACTTGTCTTATTCTCCCTCGAATCTTCACATCAATTAAAAAAAGAAACATTTATCAAAGTGTAAGCTTTACAAGACGAAAAATAGAAAAGAGCATAACAAAATGCAACAATGAAATTGAAGGTTCCCTGTCAATTTCTTCCATGAAATAATAACAATTTTTTTTATAAAAAAAACACAAATTAATGTGTTTTCCAACAATCAAATGGATCAGGGCATATTAAATCCTGATTAATTCAATAGTTAATTAATTACTTTTTCTTATCCTTGCTACTGGAAAATACTGAACCTAAACAAAACAGATCAGCCAAATGGACATTCAAGGCAGAATTAGTTACTCGAATACCATTTCCATAATTCTTCATTGAAGTCTTTTGATAACTTACTCTATCAGAAAGGTAAGAAAGAAAAACTTACTCTATCAGAAAGGCAAGAAAAAAAAAACTTACAAAACATTCAATTAAGACAAGAGTTACTTGTGAGGAAGGTGAAATAACAAGCCTCTCCAGTAAAGAGGTCATTGTATCTAGTTTGCCATCTAGCCTTGCGAACTTGGCATCATAGTTGCGCTGCATATTTTTCATTTTTCCTTCTAGCTTATTTTCCAAAACTTTCATATCATCCGATCCCCCAAGCCCCACACTTCTAATCTGAGCATGCACCCCAAACACTTGATTGGGGGTGACTCCAAGTCACGTACCCCTCACTCGACCATTTCTTTCATTGCCCATCAATTCAGTGAATACTTGATTCTCTATATCACTCACATCATCATTAGCAGAAGATGAGGTACCCACAAACTCAGTTACTTTAGCAGTAGTAGTTTCCTACATTAAAGAAATGAAGATTGCTTTGTTAATATTAAGACATTTAGAAAGAATAAAGAATTTAAAGCAATAACAACACCAAAATTTGGCCTTATTTTAGCTCTTCTAACAAATTAAAATTGTCTCACTACGAACCACAAATTATTAGGCCTCTTGATGAACAAATGTCCCGTCCTTGTGTTTATGAGTCATTGAATACATCTCCACATGACGTGGTATTCTCCTATGTTTTGCCTTCTACCATCAATAAGTTAACTAGTTAGATAATATAAAAAATCAAGCTCAAACAATAAAAAGTAATACTAAAACTTGAACATTAGTTATATACTTAAATATCCCTAACAAGAAATTACATATACAAAATCAGCTTTGACCCTTGCAAAACTCTTAGAGCCTGGCGTGTGAGGAGTATTATGGCATGCATGTGATGTTTTGCCAATATTAGAGTACCGTTGCCAAAATAAGCATATTATTACACACCACAAACTCAAACCCATAAGCAATGAAAACATAGTTCAATAAATAACCTTTGTTCAATTAACACACCTGAGCCTTTTTTGAAAAACAATGTTGAATAAATTATTTCCATTAGTCAGGGATAACTTCATTGGGACAGTCCTCTGCGATCTCATCCTCCATGTGAGGTCCACTGAAGATGCCACTGACCGGGTGTAGGCTTTCCTTGCATGGGAGGACTACCCCTACTGTTGGTCCCTCGAATATTGTTTTGATGGTGCCTGTAACTGTGGTTTTGTGAACTTGGTCACTTTGGGGAAAATTTTCACTCCAAAACTTTTTAGTAGGACTTGGCTTAGGACTATGCCTAGGACTTCCAATCAGATCTTGATTGTTCGGCAGTCAGCCTATAGGGGTGTTGGGGTCAATCTTCATTTTCTCGGAATCGGTGAGGCCTAGTGTATTCTTTTAAGTACCCTTGTTGTATGAGAGACTTGATCTGGCTTTTGAGAGTGTGACATTCTTCACTATTATGCTCGTAATCATTATGGAAATGACGCCGCCTATTTTGATTTCTGCTTTCATTGGGGTGGAGTGTTTTCAGAGGCCAACAGAGAATGTTTCGATCCCAGATGTTCATGAGTATGTTTGTTCTGGAAGCATTAAGTGGGGTAAAACTCTCAAGGACTAGGATGAATTTCACTTTACTCTCTTAACGGGGTTTTTCGCCAAACTGTCCTTTGGCTCATTGGTGTCTCTCTTCCTTTTCTCTATCCCTTATTCTCCTTCCCTTCTGAAAGCTTGATCATCCTCGATGATCATAAAATTTTTAGCTCGAGCAAGGATCTCATTCATATCTTTTGGAGGATGCTTAGTGAGCTTAGAAATGAAAGATTCGGACCTAAGTCCATTCTTGAAAGCTTGAGTTTGTATAGTGGGGTCAAGGTTAGGAATTTTCCATACAATGACATTGAACCGAGAGATGTATTCTCGAAGTTTCTCTCCCTTCCATTGGATGATACTAAAAAGGCTCTCTAATGTTTTTCGAGGTTCTTTGCTACTAAGGAAGTGGCTAAAAAGGAGTGACTCAACTCCTAGAAAGAGCTAATACTAGCAAGGTTGAAGTGTGAGTACCAAGTGTTAGCGACTTTTCCAAGGGTTAAGAGGAAGGCTCGACACATTACCGCATTGAGGTGATAGTGCAACATCATTGATGTAGAGCTATCATACGCCTTTATGATGGGCATTCAGAAGTGTCGAGGAAGGAGGCGTTGAGGATGTCCTATGTAAATGGAAGAGCCTGAGAGTTGAGTTCATCCAAGACATTGGCGTTTCTGCTTCTGAAAGCCTCTTTTATTTGTCTGTTCTTTTCCTCCAACTTTCTATCCTCTGGGAGCTGTCATACTGGTCAACTAATCTTGTTCGTCAAACTCTAGACATTATACATGTTGAGAAAAATGTGTTTGACAATGTTTTTAACATTGTTATGGATATCAAGGGTAAAACCAAACACAATGCTAACACTCATTTAGATATGGCAAAGTTTTGTAGGCGTCCTCAGTTGGAGTTGGTTAAAGTTAATGGTATTTATAAACTCAAAGCAACATACACATTAAAAAAGTCTTAGATAACGGTAGTTTGCGAATGTGTTTCAAATTTAAAGTTCCCAGACGGGTATGCATCAAATTTAGCACGATGTGTTAAACTGAACAAGTGCAAGTTCTATGGGATGAAGAGTCACGATTGTCGCGTGTTCATGGAAAGATTAGTTCCCTTGGCATTTCGTGACTTTTTACTTGACCTTATGTGGGATGTATTGACAGACCTAAGTAACTTCTTTAGGGACATATGCGTAACTGAATTGTGCGTTGAGCATGTGGAATTGCTTGAGAAAAATATTTTCGTCATCCTATGCAAGCTTGAGAAGATTTTCCATTAGGTATTCTTCAATTCAATGGAGTATTTGCCAATTCATTTAGCTTATGAAGCTAAAGTCGGTGGCCCTGTGCAATATCGATGGATATATCCGTATGAGAGGTAACATCAGTAATTTTGCAAATTGTTAGAGTCTTTTCACTTTATATCATTGAATTCCACTTTAATACATTTTTATATGTATTCAAAATAGGTGAATGCACCACATAAAGAAAAAGGCTCAAAATAAAGCACATGTCGCATGATTGAGATGTACATCATACAAGAAATCTAAATCTTTTGTTATGAATATTTTCAACCAAATGTTCAAACAAAAATGAATCGAGTCGGTTGCAATGACGATGGAGGAAATATGGAACAAGGAGAGAGGCTATCTATTTTTAGTTATCCAGGTCGTGCTTTTGGTTGTGAGACCATTAAAGTCATGGATGACAGAGAGCTGAAGGCCACAAAGATCTACATTCTCATTAATTGCGCTGAAATTATGCCATATGTTGAGTGAGTACTATTGCCATTTTCAAATCTAATATATTCTCTTACCACATATGCATATCTTAGACAATAATTAATTCATTGTCATCATCATTGTTGTAGACAATATGACGAGTCCTTGAAGAGTGCACACCGAGGCACATCTACCAAAAAAATTGAAAGGTTCGTGAGAAAAACTTCGCAAAATGGATTCAGGATCTTGTAAACCATGCTAGATATATTATAAACATTGTTAGTATATCTTATCAAAAATATAATAATTTATTGATATTTAAGTATCTTTGAATTATATATTTTAATTATAGGTCATTAAGGATAAAAAAAATTGACAAGCAAATATGAAGGATAGGCGTTGGCCCAATGAATCATGTGAAGTGTTATCCCAGATATTATATGAAGTGTTATCCCAGATTGTATGATTTCTTTATTGTTATTTGCATGACCTTGTTTTAAACATATTGTATCAATTGTCATGTATTCACATTTCTAACTTTTTTTGCAAAAAAGGATGCCACAAGGCAGGGCTAGATCACTTGGAGGTGCAGAGGGTAAGAACCACAGATGAGGTCCTACGAGCATGGATCCTCCTAGGACTAGTACTGTAGAGGCTACGCCACCTGAGGCTACTTCCTCTTCGCTTAGTTAAATTACCTTCCAGTTTTGTATTGTTCATTAATTATGTATATTTCTGTTAATTTAAAGTAATTATTAAATAGTATATTATTTATTATATGAAGATACAATCTCATATGTAGGGGTAGAGGTTAGGCCTTCTAAGGCCCCTCTAGTCAAGCGCAGGGTTAGAGGACAAAACAGAGAGAAACTCATGCCAGCATAAAAGATCATTTTGACCATATTGAGCAATAGATATTGATATTTGTTCATTGAATATTATTATTGTCATTAATTTCTATTAATATATGTCACCGATCGATTAATGTACTTTTTGTTTTATGAATGTAGTAAATTTAATAGGTGCAATGACATGTCCAAAAACATTGCGACTCAAGTGAGGAAGCACATGAATGGCCCATGGACCACTTACCCTCAATTCCATGTCGCCAGTCAAACCTTTACTTTGGAAAATTTCCTAGCATACCTTTTTCCTCAATCTTCTGTTTTAATTTCATTGTTGTATTCTTATGAAGTGCTATATGCCATAAGCTTGTGCTATGTATAAAATAATTGACAACTAATTATCTTTTGATTGTTTCTTAGGCGCACTACACTTTTGTGACTCTAGAGGAGCTTCAGAATGCTAGGTCTATCCATGATAGGATCGTTGCAGCTCGCCTTGCCGACTATCTTAATGAATTATGGGATAAATGTAAGAAGTACCGGGGTGAGGACAAAGTAAATTAGTATGGTTGGAGTGGAAATGAAGAGGGAAGAGGCCACAAAATCCCTAATGAGCATTGGGACTCTTTGGTTGATTTGTGGGCCTTATAGACATGGACTCGTTGCTCCAATTCTACGTCAGTGAATAGGCGGGATGATTGGCGTGTTCACCATGTTGCCATCAATGTGAACGCTCACGTGACTATATTGGTATATTCTTTCTTTGTTTCTTTATTTTTATATATATATATATATATATATATATATATAATTTCATGTGTAGTTAAATTAACTTTTTCTAACAAATTATAAAGTATAGACCCAACAGTTTGGCAGAACTTCCACACTTGTTAAGGTGTTTGACAGGATGCGCAAGCACCAAAGTGATTATGTTGATCACAAGTCGAGGGACACGATGGTATGTATAAAATATATTTTTTACTTATATAGAAAACAACTATTTCTTTTAATATTGTTTGGGAGAGTGGTATGTACAAAATATATTTTTTTATTTATATGCAAAATAATTGTTGCTTTTAATATTGTTTTGAAAAAAAATTGTTAATCATATGCATTTATTTGTAATGTAGGAAACATATGACCAACATGTTCGAGAAAATAGTGGTGGCCAGATTAAAGCTTTCTCACAATATGAGATCGACCCCACAGAGTGGTTGAATGCATCGGGTGGGCCTAAGAAAGGGCGATTTTATGGATTCGGGAGGATGATTAATGGCCGTCCTTTTGCTAGCAGTTCTCCAAGAAGCAGTTCCTCTGTCAGATCCACTACATCACGGTTCACACCGATCGTTGATGTCATAACGATGCAACAACAGGTGGATGAGAAGAAGTCAAGAAAGGAGGAGTTTCAAGCACAGCTAGCGCGAGCCAACAATAGGGTGTAGTCTGTTGAGCAATTATTGCAACAGATAGTGACGGTCAAGTGTCCCTCGTTGAATCCTACTACACGACCTGATGTAAGTAAAACACATTGAACTTTTTTACATTTAAGTTACCAACCGTTTGTGTTTTCAGGAAATTAAACATTCATAACTTAGTGGTTTTAAGGACAAAATAGTAAAATAGTTGTCTAACGGACGAGGTAGGGTTATTGGCACATCCATTTGATAGAATATGACTAGTGGTAAGAAACGAAATCCATTTCAAATTCCAGGTTACAAATCGAGGTGTGTCGGACTAAAAACTTTCATAAGTTAACGGTTTTAAGGTTAAAACAATAAAATAGTTGTTTAACAAATGAGGTGGGTTTACTATCATGTCCGTTTGGTAGAATTTCATTAAGGGAAGAAACATAATCCATTTCGGATCCCGTGTTACAAAGCGAGGGGTTTCAGAATAAAACTTTCATAAGTTTGCGGTTTTAAGGTCAAAACAGTAAAATAGTTGTCTAACGGATGAGGCGGGGTTACTGACATGTCCGTTTGGTAGAATGTGACTAATAGGAAGAAACAGAATCCATTTCGGATCTCAAGTTACAAACCGAGGGATTTCAGACTAAAAACTTTCATAAGTTAGCAGTTTTCAAGTCAAAACAGTAAAACACTAGTCTAACAAACGTGACGGGGTTACCATCACGTTCATTTGGTAGAATTTGACTAGTAGAAAGAAACAGAATCCATTTCGGATCACCTGTTACAAACCGTGTGGGTTTTTGAGAAATTGTACTTTCATACCTTAGCTAGTTTCAGTGTTGGTTTACGTATATTTTAATTAGTATATATATATATAAGAATATTATTTTCTATTAGAGTTTTGGTCAGATTCTATCTAGAGATTTTTTGTGATAATCTTCTGAAATATTGATTGATCTATAAAATCATATTTGGATTCTCAGTTTTTGAAGTGATATAATATGTATGTTAGTTGAATCAAGATACTTGAAAATTGAGTGAAAGAAAAAAGGTGTCTTCAGAAATGGATTTCGTGTTTGACCCGGTTTTGTTATATGCTTAGATCATGATTCTTAGTATTACTTGAAGAAATTAATTCCCATGCTCTCATTACGGACATCTAAAATCAAGATTCATTTGTTTAATATTTGACTAAACAATATTTTAACGAAAATTGAAATAACATACATGGGTTTTATACCATACATGGTTCTTGCAAATTCTTGCTTGAATTCTTAGTTTATTACATTGTATCATTGAAGTAATCATTGGGATCTTGATTTCGGGTGTTTGTAATCAAGATCAATTGTTAGTTTTTTTTATTAAATTGGCTAGATATGTTGGGTTTTTGCGGGTTATATAGCGGGTATTTGGAGAATATGAACAGTTCTCCATCTTTAGCAAAACTCCTTTTATATTAAAATAATAAAAAAAATTCTTTCTTTATGGAGAAAGAAAAATAATTGAAAGTGAAAAGAAAAGAAAAGGTGATGATGGATTGATGGTGGTCTTGATGGATGAAAAAGAAAAACATAATAAAATAATAAAAAAGATTATTTTTTGAAAAAATAGAAATCATGATTATTATGATTATTCCTTAGTCCTTACCGTGTTAAAGGTTCAGATTGTTTGTAATGTATTTACATATGCTTGTAAGATTATATGCTTAGGTATTACATATTGATTATATTTTAAATTCTAAATAAATAAACAAAATTAAGCTACTAATCATTGTAGTATTAACAAAAAAACATAATGAAATGTTTATGTGCGACATAAAAGATCATTAATTGGTGGTTTAAATGGAAACTGGGTGCATATTTTATTAATGCTTGAAAAGTTTTTCTTTAAAAATTTACTAGTCCAAATGGATTATTGAATAAAAGTAAATGGGATTACCATGCTTTACTTCTACATATAATATTGTTACATTGATTTATATTTGATTATAAAAGGCTTGTATGCAAATGACTTGTAATGATAATTCATAGAATATTGACATGTAAAAGACTTGTAATCATTTTATGATAACAAGTAACTCTTATATGTATCGGTGGCTGCTTTGAGTGCATTAGTGTATATATATCACCATTATATTAGTGCATACATGAATTGATTATACTGAAAAATTATATTTGGGAGACTTTATATGTTTAAGTCTAAATATGTTGGGATTTGTCTAAGAACTAAAGAGAGAAAAATTCGGCATCAGATGTAGGTGTGTGCCGTGGCCTCTAGTAAAGGAGCAAAGATGGAAGTGCTCCCCCCAGGTGTGCACTGTGGCACAGGGAGGTGTGCACCGTGGCGCCCAGCAACTGGAGGTTTTCAGCCTTGTTGTGCACTACGGCCTGCCCTGGTCTGGGCCGCGGCGCCATACACACCTGATGCCTCTGATTTTGCATGTTGAAAGGTGCGTGGGACTTGGTTAAAATGCATAAGATTACTTAGACTTGTTAAAGGGCTATGATTGTTTGGTCCTCAAGATCTAAAGGTTGAGATTGTCTTCAAGATTGGTTCAAGAAGTGGTTGCACTATATAAAGGATCATCTAGGAGCAATTCAGAACAACATGTGAGCATCAAGAAGTGTGCAAGTGTGTATGAAACAGAACACATGGTGTGTGAGAGTGCAAAGACACTAAACATAAGAGAGACTCATTGAAAAGAGGCTGGTTGTTTAGAGAGAGAGTAGTATAGATTGGGGATTCAAGGGCTATGTAATTGGAATTTTCTTGGGGAAAATTCCGGGGAAACACTTAGTTCTTATCACTTTCTTCTTTACTTCTTTCGTTCTTCAAGAACAAGAGGGTTCTTGAAGAGGTGTTACTATAATTGTAAGAACTCATTGATTTAGTTCAGAGAGCTCGGAGGAGTTCACAGGGATGTAGGCACATTGTCGAACCTCGATAACAATTGCTTTTGTTCTTTCTTTGATTGGTATGATTGCTGTTTATTACAAGTCATTCTAGACTTTGGTGTTTGGAAAGATCACAACATGGGATTCCGCAAGAAAGTGATTTTCTGATAGTGGTATCAGAGCTCGCGGGTATCAGAGTTGAACAGGGGGTATCGGAGCAAGACTCCAAGAATCAAAGGAAA